>QLOI01000220.1:0-39572 GCA_003313605.1 Tuber umbilicatum | reverse complement strand
GGGGGGGTGGGTATACATTGATGAAGATTGGAGTTGAGTAAGAGGATACCCAACAGCGGAACCGTGGCGACCGGAGGAGAGGTACTATTGCGGCAAGTAAAGTCAGGGCAGCGATAACAAGTCCGACCATCACGACCGGACCCCCGACATTACTACGGTCCCCTCCTTGGTTGTGTGTGTAGTCGCGTTTGCTGAATTGCGATTGCAGGGCTTTCATCGGAAATTTTGAAATGGCCGGCATGCTGATGGCTTAAAAGTTGTACTGATACCGAACCCTGTGTGTGGAATCTTGCATGTAGTAGAGGGGGGTGTTAAGAAGTTTTGGGACAGTCTGCTCGTGTACGACAGGGCTATGAGAGTTTTTTAGAATCGGAACAATAAAGGTTGGCTTGTCTTATATACTACCAGCAGGAGACCAAAACCTCCGGCTCATCAAATGATCTGGTTGGTATTTAGATCTAGGGTATGAGAATCAGGCTGATGGACATCTGATTGGTTGTCAGGATGTGAGTGTGCTGCCGCCCGGCATGGTGCCGAGGCTAAGTGTCAGGTCTATCGAATCTCTCTGGTTGGCCCGCTGGTTCCCCGACCACACTCCATCAACACGATCCTCTCCAGCCTGGGCGCGAGCGCTTTCTCTTAGACAAAATTTAGCGCAGATTAGCCGAGCGAGCAGCCGGGGGAAAATAGGTTACACAAGCAGCAACTCTGGCGGATGAGCAAAAGCTCGGCAGACTTCTCCCTTTTTTTCTTTTTCCCCCCTCCGATCTCTACTCATTCTTCAGCCTTTTTTCCCCGGAACCTTATTATAGCCGTGCCAAGGTTCCTGCAGATTATGGGACAGCGCGCAATTCCAAATCTTGCAGCACGTCTACGTACTCGAGCAGACGTACTATAAGCTTTGGAACTATACTCGTGCTCGAGTAGATGCACTGCAAACTTTGGAGCTACGCGTTCTTCCACCATCTGCAGGAACCTTGGCACGGTTATTCCATTTTCCGGCCTTTTCCACGCCTTTTTCCATTTCGGGCTTTTCATGCTAAAATAAAGCGTTCGCCCACGCGCTACTAGCCACAACCCAGTCACACCCGGTATCACCCCTCCGGCAGCCACAACATGGGGGCCCCACAATCAAGGATCAGGGACCGCTGTCGTGGCACCAGGCTTGTGTAATGTGGTAATAACTGGATCGGGGAAAGTGGGGTTTTGCAACTATGACGATAAAAGTTTGTCAGCTACCAGGGTTCCCCAAATAAATAGTACAGTACCTGAACACAAGGGAAAATCATTCATCCACCCCGCCCTTGACGCTAAATCCTTTCGGATACTGTCGAAAAAGTAAAATCTTTGCGAAATTATACCCAAGCTTCAACGAACACTTGTCTATTCATCCATTAAACGATACAAGGAAATTAAAAAAGAAAATCAAAGAAATGAAGAATTACTTGAAGCCGGCTGGTATTTTTCCAAAATTTCCCTACATTCCTTTTTAAGATGAACCGAGCCATAGTGTAATGTTGCCGAACTATTTTGTCTGAATTCTTGGCACACCAGCACCACCCAAAACATGCCGCTTTCAAGTAAGAGTGGGCCAGCACACCCAAGTTCATTCCAGAAGTAAAAAATTCCAAAAACATAAAAATTGACTGGGTTTATTTTTAAAAAATTTTTCTTTCACGGTTTTGTGATAGGCCAAAGGTGAGGTAATACTTTACAAGGGTTTAGTTATTTCGATCATCTATTTCCTGGTCGGTGGTATCCGGAAGGGTTTACTGCGAAGCGCATGGTACAGTACTATATTTGAAAGGTTTTCTCTACGGTATTCCTTGGGGAGGGTAGCCTACAGTAGATCATTATCTTTTTCGGTACATCTAACAACCAGTACGGATACTCGAGTACTCGTTACAAGCAAGAAGTGTTCGATAGCCCCCGGGGGTTGAAACAACCTCGGTGCCGGGAGGGGTAGGATGTGTGAAACTATCGAATAGTTCTTGCCTGTAAGGAGTACAAACTTTTAACCCCTGTGTTCATGCTCGGGTACTTTAAAAAAAACTATTTCCATTTTGGGCTTTCTATTAAACTGCCGGTACTAGTACGGTACAAGTACTCGAGTACTCGAGTAAAGTTTCCGCCCTCTTATTGCTAGCCTACAGATCCCCGGTCTCATGTCTAGGGACTTGTGTCACCGTAGCCGTCCCATCGAATGGTTACCGGCACTGTACCCCACACCGCCCGCACTGCGCCAAGAGCACAAGCACCCGCACTTACACCGTGCTAGAATAGCGCCTGCGCCGGAATCCCAAACCCAAGAAAATCCAGCCTCGTCATCACCCGTCACACCACACACCTATTAGGGGGATTTATAAGGCTAGTTCGGCGAAAGCGATTCTAGGGTAATAGAGGTGAATACACCCCGGGATTTAGCAACCATGATCCGTCTGCGTCGTTTGGGATCGTCGGCTTTTTCTTCACTCATGTGATCTCTGGGGTTGATGGTTCATCATGCAAGGTTTCAAAATCACGCTAATCTCAATTAGACTTCTAACGAAACCGCTCAGCTTCTCTTCTCCCCCTCTAACATCATCAAAACCACACACCTTTTTACCGACTCGACCTCAATGAATAGCCTACGGTAGGTTTTCGGCTTTGTATCGCACTTTAGAAATCTATCACATGATTATTTGTTTTCTGAGAAGTGCAGCCGCACCACGCTATTCCGGAACCCGCTGAACTAGATACCCCGCTGAACGGGACAAAATCTGTACTCGTGTCTCCTCGCCAAGAGTTGGCACCCGTTTCGGAATAGTTGCCATTGATCTGTATGTGGTATAGTCTTCAAGTTGCCACACCCTCTATGAGCAGTATCACAGTGATTGACTAGCAGCTGATACAGAAAGTAAAGTAGCAAACATTTACACAAACAGAATCATGCATTAAATCTATTATCTCCTCCACATGCTTGAACTTGTAATAAATTTATGTGAAAATTCATACAAAAGCAATGTATCAGTTCCTGAGGCATGTGCTCCCATTCAATTTCCAATGCCTCCCGTACTCGATCTTTAGTCTCCTCACTACTTCCAATAAAATTATACTGCGCCATTGAGTCCTTTAAGTAATTCCAACAGGGTTCAATTTCGTTTAGGTCTGGGGAATTTGGAGGCCAGAAAGGTATCCGGTGAATACCCCGCTCATGTACTTCAATATCCATCCGAGCTGCTGTCATATGATTTCCAGCATTATCTTCAACAAGCCAGCACATCCGACCTGTCTCCTGTTGAATTCTTTCAATAAAGAGATAGAGACGTTCATGTAAGATATGCTTGCGATAGATGAACCAATCCATCCTGCCACCAGTACTCCGGTTGCGTGCTTCCTCTCCGAACTCCTAGTAAGGTCGACGGTGTAGTCGGCGTAGTTCCCAGGACCACAATTGGCATTGGAGAAGTCGATATTTCGGTTCAGAGCTTGGAGATATTCAAACTCCTCGGTCCCTGCTATTATTGCCCTTTACTGTCTCTCTGCTACTTGTTGAGCTTTTGCTGTGTTTTCTTCTCGTAGCTCCTCTGCATTTTCCTGACGCTCTGCTGTTGTTTTCTTAACCCAAATCCAGATCGGACTCTTATATCCTAACGAGATACTTGCTGAGGCCATAATACTAAAGCCATTCCCCTTCTTCTTATCATGAACTGGCATTACATATGGATCTTGGCCCTTTTCACGCGTAATTCTTTTGTGTCCGCGGGGCACTCCAACCTCCAATATCATCTCGTCACTATACACAAATGACTCAATTGGCTGGGTTAAAGCCCAGTTGATGAGTTGTAATCTCTTTAGTTTACCGGAGGCATTGAGAGGGGACTTGTGTCGTGGCTTATACCAGTAGAGGTTGTGATGCTCGTGCATGATTTTGTAAACAGCAGAGTTGGCAAGTTTAACTCCTGCCTCGCGCGCAATCTGTGGAAAGGTTCGAAGGCGGTGTTCTTCATCCTGAGTAGCCAACTCCTCAAGTCTTTCTGAGACCTCACTTCCACGTGGATATCGTTGTGGGATAGGAGGCTCTTGTTGCTTTTTGTCGCCGAGGTCAATCGCTGAGAGCATATGCTGAATCGTCTGACTTTCCGAGTGCTTCTATGACTTGGGTATTTATTAGTACTAGTAAGTTGAACAGGAATAGAGGCATTCAGCACCAGGATGAAAAACATTTATGGTAAACCTTCTCAAAGCTTGGTACATGGAAAGTACTTTCTCAGCCTGGGTCTGAATGCCTCTAGAAAGTGTAGATCTTACCTCAATCCGCCTATAGGTTTTACGAACAGTTTCCCGGTGAAGCTGTACACCTGAGGCGATCCGGTCAAATGACATATCCGCACAAATATGGAGGGCAATAATCGCTCCTCTGGTGGACTCCGAAAGACTTTTACCAATCGTCATCCTGTCTCGTATACCGTTAACATCAGGGATCTCTTTTGGATTATGAGCAGCACATACCTATTGAGTGATGACCCTCATAGGTTGAAGATATTTGATGAACTCTGATTGTGTTGTACATGTTTGACGTACTCCTTTGCCATCATCGGATATCAGAACATATCGCCACCAAGTACCTGTGGTGATACTATACTTCATTTGGGTTTATGGTCGCTATTCCGAAATGGGTGCCAACTCTTGGCGAGGAGACACGAGTAGCAGCTCTCGACTCCCATACGGTTCACCCTGCGGAACCGAAAACAAGCAAGTTTCAGATTCATATGATATCTAGGAGTGTACCCAGCCCTCATCCCTTACCTTGTAATCATGGCCGTGGCTGGATGCTAGGACTAGCCTGTTTGGGGAATCGTGACAGGAAAAACGTTCCGCTTCAGAGGCTGTGTAGTGCTCAGAATACACCAACTCAGTACTGCTCAGCATAGTCATGATGGAAATGAGAGTGGTTGCGTAGATTCGCTCCCGACTACAGAAATGGGCTAGTGTTCACCGGAAAAACACCCTGTAAGCCGAGAAGCAAACCGCGCTACGCAGCCATGAATTTCGGCCACAGGGTAAGGAATAGAAAGTTGATCCGCTGAGCCGGATCCCACCAGGACTGGCAGATAAACTAAGCCAGGAAGGGAAAGAGTGTGGCTAAAGAAATTAGGCGTAAAAAAAAGGAAAGGAAGGGGAACACTCAGAAAGGGTAGGGCGATTCTAGTATATATATCTAGACTTCGTAGACAGAGGATTAAGCTTCTGAGCTGGAATTTGTGTATGTTCTGTTCGCTCAATCTTGATAATGCCTATGATAAGTCTATGAAAAACGCCGGCTTAACGGCTTTGCAAAAGTACAAACTGTGCTGCCTCCGGGGACAGCATCTTCAAATGAAGCTGGCTGGCTTTGACCTTCTTGACCTCTCAAGAGAATAGTAATAAACATGCTTTATCTCTCACCCACATTTTCTTTGTCCTTCATGATACCCCACTGCTCTGGGAACCCCGTTGTGCAGGATGAAATCCGTGAAATTTGACCATCCAAGATAGCGAGGCGCGATAGCACCTAGGGACAAGGATAGAGCTCGGGGCGGGCGAAGTCTTCGGATATCCTCGCTAAGCTCTCTAGGGATTGTTCCCTCGCCCAGCGACTAATGCGTCGAACTGACCGAGAACCTCGAATGTGTCGATCATCAAACAAGGCATAGTTTCTGTAATTTTCGGTGTTCGGGGGATTGGCGCACTAGCAGGGGGTGTACGTAATACGCCAAGATTGTGAGTGACGAGCCATGATGTGGAAATCAAGCGTTTGAGTTGATCCCCGTTTTGAACGTCAAAATAGCCTTGGTAGTAGATGGCCATACCAAAGGGTTCTAGATCTTGATAATACATCTACCTAACTGCCCTGTGAGAGGCTCCAGGAGTTCTAAACCTCTTTATATTAAAGCCTAACCTCTTGTGAACCAACCGCACGACCCATAACCAGGCAGCATCTCCGCCAAACCCTTAGCCACCAGGCGCAAGGTCGATAGGCCATTCACTAAAACCCAAATGGGAACCGGAAAGCAGAGAATCATGGCCAAACCCATCAGTCTCCAAGATATCAGAACAAAAAAGGACAAACGGCCGGCGGCCGGCATAGGTTTCGCCTAGTAGGGACAGGCTTTTTATTTGTGACTGCTTGTCCCACCGTGCCCCTAGCGGCGGCTACCAGCACTACAAGCAAAATCTCATGACCCTTCCGGGCATACTGAACTCGAGGCTTCATAAGTGTGCTGGATGGCCCCCTCATGGGATAAAACATCATAGCTATCGCCCTATTGTATCATATAATACACCGACATCTTTCTGCCGTGAGTTTGTCGTCGAATTACACAAGATCGGGCGAATATGCAAGCGAGAAATGTCCGAGCCGTTGTGCATTGCACTTGAATGGTACAGTGAGAGACAATCAACTGGCACCCGACCGCCATCATAAGAGCACACCAGCATTGGCACCATTCTTAAACCCACCGTCCAAGCAGAAAACAAACAAGACCCGCTAAAGGCCATGACACACTGGCAAGCTGACACCGGCATGGGCCCATGCTGGTTCGACGATACCATGATAACAACTCCAATCGAACACTATTGCCGAATGAGCAAACATGTGCAATTTTGAGGACCGGTTGTTCGCTATCCAGCGCCCCACAAGTCCAGAGGGGGATGCTAAAAACGCTGATTTCATCATTCTGGTACGGTTTTTATGAATGTTTTTTATGGAGACGTATGTTCACTTTCACGATTACCTGTACTAGGGTAGTATTGGTTTCGGTCTTGATTCTACTTCTTTTCTTCCTCCTCCCCTATAGCGTTCTATCCGCCATGGTGTCCTCCCGCAGGCAACGGGTTATCTATACATCAGTGGGTACAGAGGTAACAGAACTCGAAATACATAAATCTTTAGGCACGTCTTGAAGCGCACATACCGCATACCCGAGTATCCTAGGAAATGCTTGTCGTGTACCTAAAATCACATCACGGATTTGATAGAAGAAAAAAATACGTAGTTGGGAGAGAAAACAGAAGGGTAGAGAGACGCCGCAGGCAGGCACAAGATAAGGAAGAGGAGGGAGTGGGGGATCTATCAGGGTCGTGAATGTTTTCGTGTTCGTCATACTCTTTCTCGTCGAGGGTCATGCACGGCTCAGCAGCACAAGGCAAGAAAGGGGGTGGTGAGAATCCCCTTATATTATTTCAAAAATGGTCATTCCCACTGCCGCTATGCAGAATAGTTCCTCCGCAGAGTCGACAGAAACTTGCCGTAGGTTATACCTAACCAAACCCCAGGATACACAATCGGGGGTACTTTAGAACAATATAACCCGTATGGTCCCCACGGTATCATACGAAAAGAAGACCAAGGAAATGGGACAAATAAACAATGATAACACAAGTATTTCGTTGTATACCTAGTCCCACCAAAGTACCGCAGTAACGCTATGACATAGAAAACAACCGACCCTCTAACTCCCCCACCCCCTTTCCACAATTATTCCTAGATGACAAAATTTTACCCAAGCTGTTCGACAGGAGATGTTAGAAATTTTAAAGTAGACGAATATATTGTGTGGATGCAGTAACAAAGGTAGAGGGAAGGCTTTTAGATAAGCTTCTACTTACATGAAATCAAGTAGTACTTCGGGTTTTAAAATCAGAGAGGATGTCTACTTTCTTGAAAGCGGCCAAGTAAATACCGGAGGAGGTCTTCTCAATCCAAGTGGCTCCTCCACTTGCGGTGCTCTACCCTCTTCTCGACGGATGTGATTATGGCGGTATGGAGAGGTGTTGGATATGCCGTCGGTTGTTAAGACACGGTCGGGCGTAGGGCTATCGACCGGACTACCATTCAAGTCCTCCTCATCCTTTGCAGTAGTGGTTGTGGGCGGAGGGTTTGCAGGAGTAGCGATTCCGAGATCATTCTGCTCGGGGGTGTAAAGCTAAAAATGCATATGTTAACCTTAAATATAGCTCAAGAGGGTTTAGGTATACTTTAAAAAGTAATGGGATTGGGAAAGAGTGTACATACCCAACGGCGGAATCGTGGGCACCGGAGGAGGGGCACCGCTGCCACGAATAACGTCAGGGCAGCAATAACAAGTCCGATCATCACAACTGGACTTTTGACATCGCTACCATCCTCTCCTTGGTTCTGCGTGTGGTCGCGCCTATTAAACTGCGACAACAGAGACCGGGTTTCGGCCGGAAAAGCTAAAATGGCCGGCATGACGATGGCTTAAGGTGGCGTCACGCCGAGGGATATACCGACACCGTACTTTATGTGGAATGTAGTACGTAGTAGAGGGAGGTGCTGATAAGTATTGGTTGAGAACGGCAAGGTAGGTGTTTTTGGGCACGTGACACTCATACGGATCTGTGCCAAGGCGATATGTTGGTAATCCAGATTCGCTTAGCTATCTGGGAGGGAAAAACGAGTAGGAGAAAAGCCGTGTTTTGGCTTCATATGCGCCGTCATATAGGAGTTTTTCGCTCTCATATTTAAGACCTGTTAGAGAGGGGGTAGAAGATATAGGAAGTGAAGGGGGGGGGAGGAAAACTGGTGCGGGAGCAATGAGGGCGGGTGGGTAGGAGTAGGGGAGAGAGAGAAAGGTGTGTGAGGGGAGGGTCCAATGGTCGGCGGTTTCCAAAGGCAAGCTGCCGTAAGACAAGATGGTAAGAACGTTCCGAGTGAGGTGCCATGCTCGAGCATGAATTTAATCGCGATGATTTGTCCGTGGCTACACACCGTTGCGTCCCTTTCTAGACCAGAATCCATAGGATGACGAAGGTACAAGTAGATAAGGTTGAGGTGGGGTGGGGTGAAAAAATGTGCTCATCCTAATTACTAGGGTGAAGGGGAGGTCGCTACTAAGCGAATAGGATTTGCTACACCGACAAAGCCAAGAGCTCGGTAGACTTTTTTCCTTCCAATTGCGTGCTTTGGCAACAGTTCATACCCACAAAAACCGTGCATAAATGTATAAATAAATAGAAAGTTCGATTTTTTTTTTCTTTTTTCTTTTCCCTAAGCAACTCTTCGATTGCGTAGAAGCACAAGTTCGGCAGACTTTTGCGACACCCTAACACGGGAGTCTACAGTGAAACCCAAACACTTGGAAGAACCCTCAACCGCGCGCCGCAGCGCCGGGCCCCCAAAACCCGCCCAACCAAAACGAAGAACGTATCTACCAAAGCAACAACCAAAGGTTTTGAGAAAAGCACCTTGTATCATACCCGAGTAGAGCTGCCCAGAATTGATTCCTCTTTAATTGTATGGACTCCGTTTTTTTATCAAATAAAGAATAAGATATTAGTTGAGGGCGGCGAAATGGGTATCTTGGGCACGTGACACGCGAATTATATGCTAAGGCTCGTGTCGTAGAGACGAACCCGACTTTAATTCGTTCACTCAACTATCTGGGAGGAGAAAACGAGCAGGAGAAAACCTGCGTTCCGGCTTCTAATGTGCCACGAGTGCTTCTTTGATCAAAGACCAAATGGGAAAGGGTGGAAGAAAGTGGGTGGGGAAGGTGGGAGGGTAAACTAATGTAGGAGCAAATGTGGGTGGGTGCGGCAGAAGCAGCAGCAAAAGCAACATAAGGCCAATGCCAAAACGGATGAGCCAGCAGCAGAACTGTGCTAAGGTATTTACTTCTCTCAATACACTGTGGAGCTGTAAAAAAAAATCGCAAAATTGATAGTATCATACGATCCAGAATTCTTTCAAATATCTCCCCTGGCAGTCGCAAATTATTAAAGAATCGTTGACTACCTCGGCACGCAATATTGTTAGGACGCTCCAAGCCTTGCCATTTCCCATACAAAATCGCCAGCCCTGTACATCACAAGCACAGCAGGAGGACAGGACAGGGAGGAAGAAAGGTGTGTCGGGCAAGGGTCGAATTGCGAACGGGTTTCCAACGACGAGTGGGAGGTGAACCCTTATGATAAAAATACTAAGAGTATATAAACAAATAATCGTACTAGTATGGTGAGAAGGGTACGAACTTGGGTTGGGAAGTCCCCAGCCGTTTACCCGATCCGTTCTTACAAATAGGAGATAGAGGGGGGGGGGGAAGCTAGTGACGACGGATAAACCAGGATCATACATACCAAGGTTCATCAGCCTCCGACAAACTCTTCCCACCAGACAACCTTTTAGCCCTCAGACTCCCATCGCGCCTCGGAAAAAGAAGAGGCCTTCTTACTCTCTTTCCCTCCCTCATCTACAATATAAAAATGGTTTTGTGATTCTTAGAATAGAACTTTTGTCTACGAAATGCTGTGAGTGAGCAAGAGGAGAGGGAATAGTCCCCCTGTCAGACCTTTTACCCACTCAACCCACAGAATCTTATTCACTTATATAAGTACTCGTCCTCCTTGTGGCTTGAGTATTAAAGATGGTCTCCGTCCAGCCGCCCCCCCCGTGGTTCAGTAGCTATTATGTGGATCCTTGTGGCAAATTAGTGTCACAACCCAACCCTACCCTCAGAGGACAACCCCCCCGTTGATCCTGCTCGCTTGAGCCACACTTTCTTCGACCGATCTACGGGCAGCGCCGCTCCCAATTTATAATATTCGAGCACAGATAAGGTACCCTACCGTACGGTACCCAAGGTAGCGGATAACTAGGGAGCACACTACTACTGGTACGCAAACTGAGGCAGCTTACCGGTATCCCACCAGACCAATAGAGACGCAACTACTCATAGAGAGCGTCTTATAGCTTGATCTAGCAGAGAATGCTTAGTGCCAAGAAACAGCGGAACCGGAGCCGAACAGCATTCCCCATCAGTGGCAGAGCCAGCTAGCGGGCCTATCATATTTGAGTACTCGTACCGGCAGGTGGAGAGGAAATCTGCGGTTGCAGGGGACATAGACTGCTCCATTAATCTTCCGGGAAGCGCCATATGCTACTTGGCGCTAAGAAGGAGCGGGATTGGATCCAAACTGTATTTTGCTGCAGCCGATGCTGCTTCCCAAGACACGTGAAGTGGCTCAACACAAGTCTTGGTAAAAGGAACTGTCAGCTCACACAATTCACTGGCAAGCGGAAGTGCTTTCTAAAATGACCCTCACTACGGTACCAATACATCCAAACAAGTGAAAAAAACTAAACCAAACTAGTCTTTTGGGATCCTCCAGGCCTCCATCACGGAAGAAAAGTACATGATAATTGCCCTTTTCCGGGTATGTCAGGAAGTCTCTGTCGTGACGCAATAAGTTCGCAGTCCATGGCAAACCGTCCGGAATTCCCACAGCCATGTCCTGCGGAGGGGCGGTATTGTATGATTTCGGTCGGGATAAACCTGCACATGCGACCATTAGGGTTGTGAACGTGTTCGTGTTCGTCGCCCTCTTTCATGTCAGGGGGGGCCAGGCCACCGCCCCGCCCCCGCTCATACAAGTACGAGGCAAGAAAGGGGGTGATGAGATCGCCATCACCACTAACACTATGCAGAATATTTACCTCCACGAACCCGACAGCAACTTATAGTAACTATGCCTAACTAAAACCCAGGATACACAATTGAGGGCATTGCAGAACAATATAGCCCCATTTCCGTCCCTGCAGTATCATACTAAGACGAGACCAAGGAAATGAGATATATGAACAATGATAGCACAAATATTTCGTTGTATATCCAGTTCCATAAAAACACTACTGCAACGACATTACATAGAAAACAACCGACCCACTAACACTCCACCCCTTTCCACAACTAGTCCTAGATGGCAAGATTTTACCCAACCTGTTCGATAGAAGATGTTAGAAATTTTGAAGCTAACGAAGATATTATGTGCATTCAACAAAGGTTGAGGGAAGGCTTTAGATAAACTTCTACTTACATGAGATCGAGTAGTGCTTCGGGTTTTGCAATCAGACAGAATGTCTACTTTCTTGAAAGCGGCCAAGTGAATACTGGGAGGGGTCTTCCCAATCCAAGTGATTCCTCCACTTGTGGTGCTCTACCCTCTTCCTGACAGATGGGATTATGACGGCGTGGGGCGTTGGGATGGTCGTTGGTTGTTAAATCGCGTTCGGGTGGAGGGCTATCAACCGGGCTGCCACTCAAGTCCTCCTCATCCTTTGTAGTGGCGGCTGTGGGCAGAAGGTTTGTAGGAGTAGCAATTCCGGGAGCTCTCTCCTCGTGGTTGTAAAACTAAAAATGCATATTTTAACCTTGGGTTATCTCGAGAGGGTTTAGGTATACTTGAAAAAGGGTGAGATTGGGAAAGAGTGTACGTACCCAACGGCGGAATCGTGGGCACCGGAGGAGGGGTACCGCTGCCACGAATAAAGTAAGGGCAGCGATAACAAGTCCGATCATCACAACTGGGCTTTTGACATCGCTACTATCCTCTCCCAGGTTTTGTGTGTGGTCGCGCTTGTTGAATTGAGACAACAGGGACCGAGTTTCGATTGGAAAAGGTAAAATGGCCGGCATGGCGATGGCTTAGGGTGACACCACGCCGAAGGATATACCGATACTGTACTTTATGTGGAACGTAATGTGTAGTAGCGGGAAGTGCTGATAAGTTTTGGGATAGTCTGCTCGGATATCAGACTAATTTGAGAATTTCGAAGGGTCGCGATGATACCTTGTCCCACATATACCCGTGTAGGGCGGGGCAGAGGGGAGGATAATAAACACAGCACCCAACTAGAGTAGCGTCGGCCAACCAATACTCGCCTACAAACCAAGTCCGTCGGCACTCGAGTGATCGTCTATGACTTCACCGCGTCCTTTGCACACAGGGACTGTGAAGGGCGATGGACCAACAAGGTATCGTGCAGTGGAAGGCCCCCGGCTGAGATGAGTTGGCGTAAAGGTGCCTCTCTGGTGTAGTGCTGTTGCTCGTGGTAGACCCGTTTTTCGATTGAGAACGGTAAATGGGTGTTTTCGGGCACGTGACACTCATACAAATGTATGCCAAGGCTATAGGTTGGTATCGTGTGAACCCGACGCTAATTCAGATTCGGTTAGGGTGTGTCTGGATGAAACAATTCTGTTCGGTCCCGACGGCTATTGCCACTGTGAAAATAATTTTCTTCTGCGAGAAATGGAAGGGAACGGTCGCTTTATATGTCAACGGTCACTTCACATAGCGTAACGGGGGGGTGCCGTTGTGTCCAAGCAAGCTTGGCCGGCAGTGTTCTGGCTTCCAATGCGCCGCTTTACAGTTCCTTACTATCGGAAGAGGGAGGAAGAAAATGGTAGGGAAGGAGGGGCAAGTAAACTGGTGTGGGTGGGAGCAGCAGCAGCAGCAGCAGCAGCCGTGCGAGTATTCGTACATTTGCTTCAGCAGGAGAAGACAGGGGGGAAGGTATGTGAGGGAAGGGCCCAACGGTCAGTGTAAAAAAAGAAATTTCCCCCCTACCTTTTCCCGCCGCTGCTGCTGCTTCCCGCGAACGAGTAGGAGGTAAGCCTGTAAGAATACCCCGAGCGTGTGGATGATACCGGCGTGGTGGGGGGGGTACGAACCTAAGCTAAGATGTCCCCCACCGTTTACCCAACCCATGCGCCCAGATCAGGGTGAGCCAGTGACAACGAATCAAACGGGAGGCCCATCAACCTCCACAAAACAACATTTTGGCCCTCCGGTAGCCAGCGCGCCCAGGTGAAAAGAGAGGCCTTCCTCTTACTCTCTTTCCCTCCCTCGTTTACGTCACAAAAATGTCTTTCCGTAATTATGAGAATAGTGCCTTTGTCTATGAAATGCTAATGATGAGCCAGAGAAGGAGCAGCTCCTCCTTTCCCCCCCCTGCCCAACCCACAGATTCTCATCTGTTTATACCAAGTACTCGTCCTCCTTGTAAGTTAAGTACTATATAGTCTCCACCCAACCTCCTCTCTGTGATTCAATAACCGTATTATGCGAGCTCCCTGCAGCGAGCTAGTGTTGCAGCCCGGTTCTAGAGGGCAACTCACTCTTGGATTCTGCTCGCTTACGCCACACTTTATTTAACTACCGACCTGTAGCGCCACTCCCAATTGATATTATTCAAGTACAAAAGCGTCAGGCATAAAGTCTACGAACACACCAAAGTGGCTTACCCATTAAAAACTGGTGGGGTCACAAAGTGGTGTGTTCGATCGCTAAATGCCTGACGCTTGTACATAAACGATGACAGTTCATCCCACCAGACCAACTGAGCCGCAACTACCGGTACTCATAGAGAGCGTCTTACGGCTCGATCTAGCCGTGTATGCTCGGTGGCAAGAAAGAGCGGAATCGGAGCCAACGGTATTTCCCGGCAGCGGGGAGCCCCAGCCAGCTGCAGCCAACTTATCATACTCGTACTCGGAGACTCCTCACATTCGAGTAGAGTACTGGTAGGTGGGGAGGGGATTTGGGGCTGTTATTAACTGCGCCCGTCGGTCTTTCTGGACACGCTTGGCGCTAAGAGCTGGATCAGCCCAATGATATTTTGCTGATGCCGCTTCGGTGATTTACTTGTTAGAGGGCAACGTAGAGAGTGACTAAGCAGATGTCTTTGCAAACGGATTAGTCAGCACTTCCCAAAAAATGACCATTCGCTCGCAAGCAGGAAGGTCCTTTCTAACATTACCGGTACGGTACCAGTACAGTGCTCGAGTACAGTACAGTACTGATCCACCGATCTGGCACCCATAAGTTGTGGTGGAGCGGTTGTCGGTGCATCGGTGACGGTACAGACTTTGATTTGCGACCGGTTGACCCGCCGGAACAGGATTGGCGGCTGAAGGAGGGATATAACTGTACTCGAGTAGAAAGAGTAATTGTCCAGGACAAGCTCCTTTCCCTCAATTTTCCGGACCCCGCTTTTTCACTTTCCTATTTAGGAAGGTCTAAATACAGTTCAACACCACAGGCGAAATCCCACGATCCTACCCTTGCAAACTGAGCTTGGAGCCCCCAAGTGTGCCGGATGGCCCTCATGGGATAAAACGCCATAGCTAGCACCATACTGCTATCGTACAAACACGCTAGCATCATTTCGTCCTAAGTCTATTATCGAATCACACAAGATCCGGCGAATACGCAAGCGAGCAATATCCGAGTCGTTGTGTACATGAATAGTTACGGCGGGGGATATATCGGCTGGCACCCTGCTGCTGTCACATGAACACGCTAGCATTTGTATCGTTCTTATGTCTGTTGTCCGGGCCGAAAGCACATGAGACCCCCTGGAGGCCAAGAGACGTGCGGACACCGTTAGTTACACGTCGGTTCAGCGAAACTACGACAATAAATCTGGTTGAACACCTTTGCCGAATGCGCGAATGTGCACCATTTTGAGGACCTGCTGCCAGTTGCCGAGTGCTGTAATAGTATGGTGGATTCGATTAAGAGCGCTGATTTCACTTTTAGTCTAGTATTCAAGAAAGTCCCCTTACGGACACCCACCCTAACGGCCACCCATAGGGTAGCATCAGACCTGGCCCCGATTTCGCCCCCCACCCCCACTGCGCTTCGGGCCCTTACCCGCCAAGAATCCCTCCTGCGCGCAACCAAAATAACCTAAGAGATGCTTGTCATGTGCTTAGAATTATACCACGAAATTAAGGGAGAGGGGAAAGGGTTATGGGGTCGGGAGAGAGGACGGAAAGGTCGAGAGCGTAACTGAGCGTCGCAGGCGGGTACAAGAGAAAGAACGAGGGGGGAGGAGGGGGGGCCGCTTGTCGTCGTGGGTGTGTTCATATTCGTCGCCCTTTTCCCCGCCGAGGAGAGTCTCGTTGCCGCCCCGCTCTCGCTCATACACGCCCCTTACAATATTAAACACTTCTAAAGTGGCCGTCCCCACCAATACTGTGTAGAACAGTCACCTCCACGGACCCGACAGAAACCTACCGTAACTATAGCTAGCCGGGCCCTAGGACACAATTGAGGGTATCAGTATCGCAGAACAATGTAATCCCACTCCCGTCCCCACAGTGTCATACTAGAGGAGACTAAGGAGATGAGATAAAGGAGCTAGCCCAATTACTTTATAGTATAATATCTTTCTCATTAAAGCATTACCGTAACGCCATGTCATATCAAACAACCGACCCTCTAACGCCCCAACCTTTTTCCATAAGCAGTCTAAGAAGGCAAATTTTCATCTAAGCTATTTGATGGAAGTTAGAAATGTTATAAAACGAAGACGCATGTGCGCGCAGTAAGAAACTTGAAGGAAAGGGCTACCTTTATGAAAGCGGCCAAGTGAGTGCCGGCTGAGGCCTTCTCAGTCCTAGCAACCCCTCCACTTGTGGTACGCTACCACTTCTCGGGGGGGTAACATTATGACGGTATGGGAAGGCATTGGAATGGTCGCTGGGTATTAAGGCGAGGTCAGGTGTAGTGATATCAACCGGGTTGTCACCCAAGTCCTCCTCATCCTTCGCAGCGGCGGTTGTTGGCGGAGGGTTTGTAAGAGTAGCAGTTCCGAGAGCTCTCTGTTCATGATTGTGGGCTAAGAATTCGGGCGCAAAATATGTCTAAGGAGAATGTAGGTATACCTTGACAGAGGATGGAGCTGAGAGAGAGGATACCCAACGACGGAATCGTGGGCATCGGAAAAGAGGTACAGCCGCGACAAATAAAGTCAGGGCAGCAATAACAAGTCCGATCATCACAGTTGGACTTTTAACGTCGCTATCATCCCCTCCTTGGTTTTGCGTATGATCGCGTTTGTTGAATTGCGGCAAGGGAATTGCGGTGGAAAAAAGTGAAATGGTCGGCATGATGATGGTTTAAGGTGGTTCCGCGGTGAGAATGTATTAATACCGTACTGTGCTTCGTATGTGGAATGTAGTAGAGGGATTTGTTAATGGGTCTTGGGGTGTTCTGCTTGGGTAGGATAGGAACCGGGGAGTTTTGAAGAACCGGGAGAAAAATATCTTGTCCCGTATATAATATACCCGGTTAGGAGGAGGGAGGAGGAAAAGCATGACATCGGAAATATTATCTTGCAACCAAAACCCGCCCTCTTGGCGGGGCGTGCCTGAAAGTGCAGTATGTGACATCACATAGCTCAACCAATGCTATTGGCAAAGTTCTGAAGGGGGGCTTGCCGTGTGCCAATCGGGTATCGTACGACGACAAGTGCTGAGTTTCGATCGGGGGCGTCTGTGGACTTCCAATTCAGTAGGATAAGACGCAGAGAACCGACGCAGAAAGATGACCGTGTAACCGACCCTCCAACGGGGGGGGGAAAAAGAGAGGAAACTAGACCCAATTAAGATAGAAAGATACGTTGTCTAATTGTTTGTTGTACAAGTACTGTATGTACAGAGGTGCTTGTGTGATCGGTGCGCGATTGCCTCAGTACCGGGGGTGAAGGGTAAGTCTGTCGAGAGTTTTCTTTTGCAAGGCTATGCAAGAAAAGAGGAAATAGCCCCCTCTCCGTGGTTCAGTAGCTATACTATATGGATCCTTGTGGCAAATTAGCGTCACAACCCAACTCTACTCGTACAGTGTTCACAGTACCGTAGTAGCGACAAAAACTGCGGTGGTGACGAATAGGGATCAATGATAAGCAATTTTCTGCAACCCTAACCTTGACGAGTTCTTCTTTGCCCCTATATACGGTACTCTAGGTATGATACCCCTGTTCGTCACCACCCCAGTTTCGTTGCGACTACGGTGATGACTGTAGAGGCCAGCCTTCCTATGAATCCTGCTCGCTTAGGCCACACTTTATTTAACTGCTCTACTTGTACGGGTGCCGTAAACTCTCGTTAAATCCACCATCCGGGATCTGAGACAAAGCGCCCCGAGAAGGAATAGTGTTTTCTCGACAAGGTATAGCTTGGGCAGGATGAACTTGCAGATCTCATTAACTCGTTTTCGCAATTTCCTTAACCTACTTTGCTGGGCCTATTATAGCTTGGTGTCGTGATTCCTGTTGCGCACACCCCTCTACAAGCGCGTCAAACCCTAGATCCCCGATGGTGGATTCAACGAGAGTTTACGGTAGTGCCGCTCCCGATTAATATTATTCGGATACAGATAAGGTACCGGTGCCCTATGTACCGTAATCGAGGTAGCGGAAAGCTACGAGTAGGGAGCATATTACGGTATAACTGGTAAACAAACGAGGACAGCTTATCTCACCAGACCAACTGAGCCGCAACTAACTCATGGAAAGCGCGTTATTGATCGATCTAGCCGAACAGCATTCCCAGACGGTGGCAGAGCCATCCAGCAGACCTATCATATTTGAGTACTCGTACCGGTAAGTGGAGAGGAAATCTGCGGCTGCACGGGACGTTGCCTGCTCCAGACTCCAGTGATCTTCCGGGAAGCGTCGCACTTGGTGCTAAGAAAGAGCGGGATGGGATCCGAACGGTATTGCTGTGGTTGACGCTGCTTCCCGAGACACGTAACGTGGCTCAGCGCGAGTCTTGGCGAAAGGAAGAGTCAGCACATACAATTCACTAGCAAGTGGAAGTGCTTTCTAACGTGACCCTCACTACTTTACAGTACCAATACATCCAAACAAGTGAAAAAAACAAAAACAAAGCATGATAATTGCCCTTTTCTGGGTATTTTAGGAGGTCTCTGTTGTGACGCAATAGGTTCGCGGTCCATGGTCAACCATCCGGAATTTCCACAGCCATGTCCTGCGGAGGGGCGGTATTCTAGGCCTGGGGATAGGGATCAGAGGTTAGAGAGCAGTGCTACAGGGCCTTCAAGGTATCATATGTTTCACCACTTCATCAAAATTAGAGCTGTTGAACTCAACAAGACAACTAGAGTAAGGGGCCGGGTGTCATCGCCGTAGCCGAATCTTACTGATTATTTGTTTTTCTCTTTCACCTTTTTCATAACCGATTCACTGGGTTGGAACGTGCATTTTTCCTGTATTCAAAATTGCCTTCATGAAGGAGGGTGATTCGCCTTGCTCTATACCACGAATCCACCCTTGCACAAGTGCCGGTACTGTACTGCCTCCGATGGGGCTCCGATAAATATCAATCGGTGACCAACAGAGGAGAGAAAACAGCGAAACACTGGCTTGGGCAGTGGCACCTCCCCGGCTAGCTACGCTTATGGTACAATCTCTCGGGGCCTTCTCCGTAAAATCGCCCAAGTCTGAAGTCAGATGCGTATCTACGAAGTTTGAATTTCACGAAAACCGAACAGCTGCGAGATACCTAAGATTTATCCCTAAGGGCCATCGGTACTACCTCTTGCTAAAAGCGAAAATTCGGAGAGCTAGCCGAATGTCCAATAGTCTGCACTTGGTTGAGTGCGAAAGAGGTTCCACAGGACACCAGGCTAGTACTTTGTTGACTGGTAGGGTTATCGTGGAGTGGACCCTCATTGAGTTTGGTTCGCGACGGTTGGTTGGTGCGGTCGCCGTCGATTCTATCTCAATTCTTTCAAGCGATTTGCACTGCGTGTGATACGGCACTGCATTAACCGGTGACTAATGGGGGGGAACAAGAAACCCTAATCTGAACAACCGCATCTCCCCGTTGACCACACCGACTGCATCACACCGCCTGGTAACGAATGGGGAGAGAGATGGGAGATGTCGGTGTTCAGGTTAGGGTTTCGCGTTGTTCTCCCCCCATTAGTCACCGACTACCGGGAATATTCGCCAAGACCCCATGAGAGGTTGTACCCAAGTATTCACCGTTACTGATAGCCGAGGGACAAAAGTGCATGAGTTTTGCCACATCGAAACCATCGATGCAAAAAAATATCTACATCCAGAATAAAAACACACAAAGCGCAAATCACCACCACTATTTCCGCTATGAACCCCTAGCACAGAGCCCCAACATGCTCAGGATAACATGAAGTAACAAAGCACAAGTTGGTGAAAGCGTTAGTCAGCGGATCCCAGAATTACCACAGTTCTTGACCGGTCTACTAATTTTGTGTATCAAAAATACACAAAAAAACTGAAAGGATCTAGCCCCCGGAATCCTCCAGCCCTCCAGCACGGAAAAAGGCATGATATGATAACTGCCCATTTATGGGTATATCAGCAAGCCTCTGCAATAGTACAATTAATCGACCGCCAACGGTCAACTGTTATGAATTCTCATAGCTATGCCTTGCAGAGGGGTGTATTGTGTCTTCTCTTATCCGGTTCTTCGCCAGCACATTGGGTAGCTTAAAGTGACTAGTGCCGGGCATCTAAAATCAACCCGTTTGTCAAACAGAAATCATCTAACAAAATTAACAATCAACACATCCTAGAAAAAAGAAACGAGACAACCGTGAAAAACTGTGCGGAGATATCCAAAATCTACTGCTCTTCGTTTTTATTACCTTTGTTTCTCGATCGTGTCGGATAAAAAGCATTGCTTCGGTAGACATCGCGTGGTACTCTCAAGCTATCGAAGTTGCCAGGCAAGAAAGGGGATGCGAAGAGAACAAAATAGGGTCAACATATTCCCTCAGCCAGGCAGAAAGGGTCAAAAAATACTCCTTGCGAGAACTCCACTTTACCTGAGGGTGGGGGTTACTGCGCTACCGGCGTAAGACCTACCCGGAACAGTGTAAGTAGTTTCTGACTCCTTAGACACCTTAGGGAGCCCCCTCTAGTTATATTGTGGTATTTCAAACGCTGTGTACTAATCGTTCGAACCCGAAAGAGAGGCGAGTGATATTCCATGATTCATAGTTTCTTACACTATCCTTTCAATATAAATCACTTTTATTTAATTTATATTCACCTGTGTTTTTTTCTTCCCAAGGAGAACCCTGGCATTACGTGATCAGTCTGATAGCGAGCCTAAGATCTCCTTTTCACCTTTTGTCTCTATTATTTTTGTGTCGCACAATTTGGAGGGGCACTAAATCATGGAGTCATCTGGCTGTAACAAGCCGTTGTGACCCCTGCGTCGCCACCCAATAGACCTACACACTGCCAACGGTTGCTGCAGAGGTTACACGTGCTTGAGTACTCGTACAGTCTCCACCGTGCCGGTAGACAGTCCTTGCCTACCGCAGTTACACGACAAAATTGGGGTGATAACGAACAAGGATCAAACGCGAGTGGTTTTCTGCAACCCTACCCACGGCGGTTTCTTTCCCGCCAACCAAATATCCCTGTTCGTACCCACTCCAGTTTTGTCACAACAATGATGAGAGCCGCACAGCTTAATGCCCAACATTGATTATTTTGTCATCTCATAATCTGATCCTGCTTTTCTTCTTATACTCTGTATCGGTATGATACTCAGAAGTGTTGGTGAAATCCGGGGCGCCTTACTAGACATTTGAATGGGGGTAAGTAGCGCCTGGCGCTAGTGCCATGTGCCCTCTCTATTCCGTCGATCCGCGCCGCGCCAAGACTACCAAGACTGCTCAAAGAGAGCTTCCCTCCCCCTCCCGTGGGAGGCAATATTAATTCCCCCAGGATTTTTCAAGAAATTGTGGCTTTCCATCGCGAACGGAATTGCTGCTGCCTTAGGAGCAAAGGTGTGGTATACGATATATTGCGTTACCTTTTTCAGTGTATTTTCCTACGATTCTTCCCCATTTGCAGGTTTTCGGATTCTCTAGAGATGCTAACTTAATAGTTCCACGAACATATCTGCTGAGGAGCTAGTACTGGTACCGCGGCATAACCCAGATGGATGGTTTACCGGTGCTCGAGTAACTGAATGCTTGTTTGTTTTTGTACTCTGTAAATCATCACTTGTTTTTTTTTGGTACGGAGGTGGATCATAAATTTATGGTATACAAGTAGTACAGAGCAGGGATAGCTATTCTCCTTTATAAAGGCATGAATCGGTCATGAGAAAGGTGAAAGGGGGGAAATAACAATCACTAACAGTTGGTTATTATCACGGTATTTGAATCTTTAATCTGGTTCTTTATTTGTTGAGTTTGAGAGCTCTGATTTGGATGACGTTATGGTATCCATCCCACAATCTCTGCACCACTTCTGCCTAACCTCTAATCAGTGCTGCGTGCTTGTATTTGTACTGTACCGTGAATTCAACATCTCCCCTTGTGCATCGAGCAACCAATAATATTGCGCTGAGGGACACGGCGAATGACCCGGGGCTACTCGAGCACCGGTACGGCGGGTCAAGTACCGTACTCGAGGGTGGAAGTTGGTGAGGGGTTGGACAGAGGTTTGAGGTCCTGTACTGATTACAGTCAGGAGATTAATTTGGTAGGTAAATTATATAACGTTAGGAAGGGTAAAGAGCTTTGACTTCTTGAACCCTGTTTATCTCATCACTAACGTCCACGCCCGAGTACTTAAAATCTTAAGCGAGAGAGAGTGTGTGGCGGTAGTAAAAAAAAAGAAATTCTATCACTAGATAACCGAGCACTTTTCCAAGCATTCGGAGCAGCAGCCGGCAACGGATAACTTATTAGGGCTCTTGGCGTTGGGCTCTAGGTGTTGATGCTACTAAATTATTCCTTCGCTTAAGTTATTTTCACACTCGATGTTTACTAGCATGGCCAAGTTGAAGTTGGGCGCTTTGTGCGGGAATGGACACCCTAGCTCTTCATCTTCAACTTGACCACACGAGTACAGTACTCGTGCAGTGTTCGCCAAAATCGAAAGCTTGTCCCCGAGGTAAAATATTGAGTAGCCGCTAGTAACAACGCCGCAATTGATGCCTTCGGGTAGCCTTTGAGGAAGAGCAATTCTGTTGGTAGGAATCGCTCCTGAACTAAATATCCTAGTACAGTACTGTACCTGTATAACAGTTCCTTCGGGAGCGCTGAGTGGGTATGAGACGTAAGTGCAATTCTTTCAAGTATGTTGTGGGGGATTAACTTAACCAAAATAAATTACAGTATCGATAATGATACAGAGATCTGCCACCCATAAGGTGTAGTGGAGCGGTTGTCTGAGTATTGGAAATGGTTTGCGGTGGTGGAATTTGATTGGCGAGTACTTGACCAGCCGCACCGGTGGTGGTAGGTGAGCCAGGAGTGTATAAGCGCAGAAGGGGAGACGGTCCGAGACGAACTCCTTTCCCTTGATTTTCCGGACCCCGCTTTTTACTTTCCTATTTGGGAAGGTCTAAATGGTCTTCAACATCACAAACAAAAACCCACGATCCCCGGCAGATTGAACTTGGAAACCAGTGGGTGTGCTGGATGGCCTTCCCTATGGGAGAGAAAAGCATAGCTAGCTCCCTACTGCTATCGTGCAAACACTCTGACCTCATTTTGTCCTAGCTCTGTCGTCGAATCGCGCAAGATCTTCCGAATACGCAAGCGAGCAAGGTCCGAGCCGTTGTGTACTTGAATAGTTACGGCTGGGGATAATCGGCCGGGATCCTACTGCTTCCTCCTCGCTCTGGCTGCCACCCTACTGCCGCCACACAAACACACCAGCATTGGTATCGCTCTTAATTCTGTTGCCCGAGCCGAAAGCCCACGAGGCCGCTAAGGGCTGTGACACAAACGCATACCGTTATGGCTATACGCCGGTCCAGCGATACCAGGACAATAGATTCCGCGAAATACCGTTAACGAGCGCGCGAACTTGCACCATTTCGAGGACCTGTTACTAGCTGTCGAATGCTCTAGTAGTACAGCAGGGGATGCGATTAGGAGTCTTGATTTCACCAGTCTAATAATATTATTCATGAGAGTTTTCTTGCGGAGACACACACCCACCCCGGCGGCCGCCCGCGGGGCAATATCAGACGTAGCCCCGATTCTATCCCTCGCCTCACCTCGGGCCTTTACCCGCCATGGGATCCCTCCCGCACTCAATAGTCGAACCAATATACCCTAGGAGATGCTTGCCGTGCGCCTGAAATTATATCATGCCGGGGATTTTACGGAAAAATAAAAGGTGCAGGGTCGGAAAAGAGTCTCGTCGCCACCTCGTTCTCTCTCGTTCAAGCGCGAGACAAGAAAAGAGATGTACAGAAAGGTCGCCGCGAACCTGACAGAAACTTGCCGAGGTTGTACCTAGCTAACCGCCGGATACACAATTGAGGGTATTGCAGGACGATACAACCCCATTTCCGTCCCCACGGTGTCATACTAAGGACCTCTTTGGATACAATGGTTCCGTTCCGTTTTGCCATACTAAGCGGCCGTTCCGTTCAGTGGAAATGGTTGCTAAGCGGAACGGTTGCCTTTTTTGCCAAATAGGCCCTAAGAGGAGACTAATGAAATGAGATAAATGAAGTATAAAAGTAGTATAATATTTTCTTGTCTCCCAAAAGCACTACGTAACGCTGTGACATAGGAAATAACCGACCCTCAACACCCCACCCTTTTTCCACGACTAGCCTTAGATGGCAAGATTTTACCCGAGCTGTTCGATAGGAGGTGTTAGAAATGTTAAACTAAACGGAAATGTTATGTGCAGAAACAAAGAGGGAGGGTGCTAGATAGGTTACTACTTACATGAGACCAATACTTCTATAACCAGACAATATGTCTACCTTCGTGGGACCGGCCAAGTGAATACCGGCTGAGGTCTTCTCGATCCGGGTGATTCCTCCACTTGTGGTGCTTCACCTTCTTCTTGAGAAATGTCGTTATCACGGTGTGGGGAGGTGTCGGAACGGTTGTTAGGTGACAAGGTATGGTTAGGTACATGGATATCTGCCGGGTTGCCACTCGAGTCTTCATCATCCTTCGAAGGAGTGTTTGTAGATGGAGGGTTTGTAATTGTACCAATATCGAGAGCTTTCTGTTCGGGTTGCAACATTAAAAGTTCATATGCGAAACTTGAATGTATCTCGGAGGGGTGTAGGTATACTTTGACAAAGGATGGAACTGGGAAAGAGGATATCCAACGACGGAATCGTAAGGACTGGAGAAGAGGTACGGCTGCGACCAATAAAGTCAAAGCAGCGATAACAAGTCCGATAATCACGGCGGGGCTTTTAACATCGCTGTTACCCTCTTCTTGGTTTTGTGTGTAGTTTCGTTTGCTTAATTCTGAGATCAGGGTTTCAGTCTTGAAAAGTAGAACGGAAGGCATGGTGGTGGTGGATCAAGGTAATAGCGAGGAATGTACAGTACTGGTACTGCAGTTTTGTGTGTGGGATGTAGCAGAGAGAGGTGCTAACGAGAATTGTGATATTCCCGGGTATCGTAGGAATTGAAGAATTTTGTAGAATTGGAAGAATAAAGATATCTCCAAGATACTGTACTCAGTATGGTCGTGGTCGAGCAGGAAAGAATGTAACACACTACCACTACAGGACAGCTCTTTTTTTAAGAACAGCCCGACTATGAGGGGTTACTAGTATCTTAAGTGTTGATATGGCAGATGCGAGGTGGGTTTGGTGTGTGGGTGGATAGTATGCGGGTGTGTGGTGTATGGGTGTGTGGTGTGTGGGTGTATGGTGTATGTGCGTGGGTGTGGGTGTGGGTGTGGGTGTGGTGTGTGGATGTGGGCTATGGGTATGATAAAGCGTGTCGGTACGGTGGGTGGTTTAAACGTGGATCAGGAACAGGTAAATTTTTGCTTTTTGATCCTCACACGTCCCAGTTTGTCACCTCTGCAGTCTCGCCGCGCCCCCAGTGAAAGGCCGACTTCTGAGACCCGTTCAGCGTCTGTCGAATTTATGGTACCGGGCACTCGAAACCAACTCGGATTGAAATTTGTCAAGCACAACCACACCTTTAAGATACGGCTTCATAGAAATGTTCGGAGGGCACTCCTCTTTAACTTCATGTTGTCCGATTTTCAACCAGGGCGTCATTAATCAAGATAGTAAGGTTTCGTATGCACAGTACATACTGTACAGTGTGATATTATGTAAGTAGAATGAATTACCCATGAGGGTTGATATCAAGTGCCCGGCACCATCCAAGTACTGTACTCGGGTATAGGCGTTAGCGATAGGGTGAACAAAGGTTTGAAGTTCCCATGCTCATTACTGTCGAAGGTGGAAATGATACAATTTGGTAGATATAATATTTGGAAGGGTTAAAGAGTTTGATATGTCGGATCCCTGCCCATCTCATCACGAACCTCTTCTCCCGGAGTACCTCTCCGGTGTAATTCTCTACCATTGTCTGGTTTGGTCGTCTATTTGTAGTTACAGACGATAATAGTTTTCTTCAGTTGCATTGTCGCAGCGGACTCAGCCTCCAGACATACTTCTAGAAAAGTACCGTTCGAGGTGAATTTTGGTATGATAGTGCTCGGGGGTGTCAGCAAAAATCGGAAAGTCTGGGATCCCTGTAAACCTGGGTTTGCAACAGAATTCGGTGGATGGAAACCACCAACAGGGATCAGATCTGAATAAACTTGGAGGACTTGAGAGCTTGAGTAATCAGATATAAAGTACCCCCCAGGAGGTGAGCGAACAGTTAATTTGGGTTAACCTGCAAAATGATCCCTCTCTTATGCGAAGATATCGGTAAACATGATCCTGGTTTTAGATGTTCTGTAATACCGCTTGCATTCTAGACAACCTTATCTCTAGATCGCTCTAATATTTGTTTTGCCACCGTTGGTCTCCGACCTTTACTGACGTCCCCGAGTCCGTAGGGCAGGAGAGGGAGGGAGAAAGATGTGTGTTGGATGGTCGGACAGGAGAGGGAGGGAGAAGGATGTGTAGTGGATGGTCGGACAGGAGATGGAGGGAAAAAGATGTGTGGTAGATGGTCGGACAGGAGAGGGAGGAAGAAAGATGTGTGGTGAATAGCTGGACAGGAGATGGAGGGAGAGGGATGTGTGGTGGATGGTCAGGCAGAAGAGGGAGGGAGAAAGATGTGTGGTGGATGGTCAGGCAGAAGAGGGAGGGAGAAAGATGTGTGGTGGATGGTCGGACAGGAGAGGGAGGGAGAAAGATGTGTGTTGGATGGTCGGACAGGAGAGGGAGGGAGAAAGGTGCGTGGTGGATGGCCGGACAGTCTCCAGCGGCGAGCCGGTCGGTGACGGTTAATCAAACAGGGTCATGGATACCGAAGTCCACCAACCTCCACCAAACGCTTCTCGCCCTGCGATAGGCGCCACGGTGAAAAAGGAGCCCCGCACTTCATTTGGCCACCCTATTACGGTAACCTATCAATACTTGAAACAAAACTAATATCACATGATCATGCTTAGTCATCATACTCAATTAAAATCAAAATCAGAGAAATCTCCACCTTAATTGGTTTAGGCCAAGAAGCACTCTGAAAAAATGAGTTTGAGTGAAGATACCTGAAGACTTTTTCTTTTCCCCTACACGTTAGACGACGCCTCGTCTCTGAACTCCTCTCAAAAGACAAATAATTTCGTCTACCAGTAATGCGCCGTTCATACTCCTTTTGTTTTGTCGCAACTGAAAGTGAGTCTGCAGTGGTTTCGGCTCGCTTAGCCAAGAAGTGGAATTCTACAATAACTTCCTCTTCTACGAATTCTCAAAGCAGGCCTGTCTGGGTTTTTCCGAGAAAAAACCATATTTTGGGCAAAAAACGTCGGAATTCCTACCGCCATACACTCCCCAAGAGCGGTACGGTGTTGCATTGTCTTTCCTTATCCGGTTCTTCTTTTGCCAGAACCTGGAGTTAAATGGTGTCGGGCATCCGAAATCAACCTTTTTGTCAAACAGAAATCGTCCAGCCGAATTTCAAGAAAATATTTGACCTTTTCGATGATTGAAACAACCGAGTGACTGGATGTGACACATCTAAAACACTGATGACAAAGCACAAAGACGTGTAGGACAAGACTGAAAATTTTCTTGCAAGACGACACAATCGACACCACTCAACTTGATTTCTGTACACCAACTAATTAGCGGAAAAGACAGGAGGTATTTATCCTAAAAAAACGATTCATCCTCCTAGCCTTCTAACAATCATCACAGGTATCTATTTTCTTCCATTTTCGCACACGTCTCCCGCCCTCTCATTCAGACTACCATGGTAACGAAAGAAAGAACAAACTTCTCAAAGGAAGAACTCTCCCGCCCTCCCAGCCTCCGTGCTTCCCGCTTTCCCACAGGGGACTCTCCCGCCTTCCACTCGTTTACGCATCCTGCTCCCCTACATGGGACTCTCCCGTTTTCCTAGCCTTCTTGCATCCTACTCCCTTACAAGGAACTCTCCCTTACAAGGAACTCTCCCTTACAAGGAACTCTCCCTTACACAAGGAACTCTCCCTTACAAGGAACTCTCCCTTACAAGGAACTCTCCCTTACAAGGAACTCTCCCTTACAAGGAACTCTCCCTTACAAGGAACTCTCCCTTACAAGGAACTCTCCCTTACAAGGGACTCTCCCGTCCACGATTACTAACAGAGAACAATAACAGAAGAGAGATAACGAAAGAGCCACAACAGAAAACGACAAAAGAACTACCACGAAAGGGGACAAAAGGACTCTGACGGAAAACCACAAGGGATCCACGACAGAGGGCAAAAAAACCATGAGGGAAGATGAAGACAAAGAGCGACGACAGCGGTACGGGCAGGTAAAAGCGGGGGATAGCTTATGAACTGGTAAAGACATACGAGGGCAGAGGTGAATAAGGAGGGGTGAGGAGGACAAAGAACGACGATGCCGGGCATGCTGAGCAGCATCTCACGATTTCCAACAAAATTAGCAATGAACACGTCCTAGAGGGGGAAAAAAAACAACGACTGTGGAAAATCGTGTGCGGAATCATCTGAAATTTGCTCTTTTTTATTCCTGTCAACTTTGTTCATAAATTGAATTTTAGGTGAGAAACACGGGTTTGGTAGACTGCGCCCGGTACTCATTCCCAAGTCAATGAGGCAACCAAGGAAGAAAGTGAACGCGAAGAGAGCGAAGAGGGGTTAACATATTCTCCCCAACCCGGCCAAAAACGAAAAGAATGCTTCCTACAAGATCTCCACATTGGCCTGGTGTGGGTGTTATTGAACTACAAGCGCAAGGCCAGCTAGGAATGGCTGCGTGCTCATTATCTGGACGCTATACGGGGGCGAGTGAGGTTCCATGATTAATGGTTTCTAACCTTTCCTCTCAATATAACTCACTCTTATCGTATTCACCAGTTTCTGTTTTCCCTTTCTTTTCGAGGGGGACTCTGGCACTCTGCGATTGATTTGGTGGCGGACCCGAGATCCCCCATCTCTGTCGTTTTTGGGTCTCCCGGGGTCTGCAGGCACTTGAAGGGTAGGGTCACCCGGCTGTATACAAACTCCGCGTCGCCATTCTTTACCCGAGTGTAGACTACCCTACCCACCATTGCTCCAGAATTTACAGCTCAATGCCCAAATTCGATCATCTATCGCCATCTTTTCCTTTCCTCGTACTCACTACCCCGTATGACACCTAGAAGTGTTCGTGGAAGCTGAGGCGCCTTACTGGACATATTTGAACTGACACGTAGCGCTGGTGCGTTGCACAATCCTTGTTCTGTCGACCAACGCTATCCTAGGGTAGCCAAGACTGCTCGAGAAATTGTCGCTTTCCATGGCAAATATGGTTGCTGTGGTTGTAGCAGCAGCAGTACGGTATGCGAAATATTGGATCTTTTTCTTCTTCCAGTGTTTCCCACTACGAGCCCCCCCCATTGGTGGGTTCTCTCTCATTCCCATGATAGTTGTCTAGTGCATACTCCCCCGCCGCCACTTCTTCGCTCTTGTTATCCTCCAAAAAATTGCGACGGGGATTGCTGGAGTGTTGAATCAGCAGCAGCTCACGAACACTTGTTGACCGAGCCGAAAACACACACGATACTGCGAAAGGCCATGACGCGGACTGACGCCATTATGGCTATGCGCAGGCTATACGATACCGTAAGAACAGATTCGATTGAGCACCATTGCCGAATGCGCGAACATGCACCATTTGAGGACCCGTTACCAGCCGAGCGCTCCAGTAGTATTTCTGGGGATGCTATTAGAAAGGCTGATTTCATCAGTCTGGTATTCACCAAAGTTTTCTTACGGAGACATATATTCACTTGGCGATCACCTATTCTAGGATAGTGTTAGTTTTGGTTTTATTTATTTTTTTTATACTTTTTTTTTTGTTTCTTTCTTTATCTCCATCTGCCATGGGGTCCTTCCCATGTCCGACAGTTTCACAGTACTAAAGTACCCTAGCTATTACTTATCTTGTGCCTAAAACATATAACAGATTTGGTGGAAGAAACAATAATATTGGGGCCGGAAAGGCACCAGAGAGGAAAGGAAAGGAGGGGGTGAGATGACGAAACCCAAAAAAAGCACGAACGACGAAGTAGTGAGGGGGGAATCACGATAATAGTAGATGATCGGGGGAAATGGACGTGGAAGGAGGGAAAATCTATGACTGACAACCAACCTCTTAGCTAAGGACAGAACTGGAGGTATATATCTCCCAAACTCCAAAAACTCAACGAACTCTAAAGAAACACACCAAGCTAACAGAGCATGATCTCAAACAATATGGAGCCATCCTGATATCTCCTGATCCACCATAATCCCTCAATCCTCTGCCCTAGACGAACTACCATATGCCTAATAACATAGGGTATGAAAGAAACGACAAACGCCAAAAACCTATATCCTATGCCCTTAGGCATAGGATGTGAAAGAAGCAATCTCGTGGCTCATGCCCAACCACCGCGCACCACAAAAACGCATGCCCGATAACCTCATATCCGCCTAATCGCATATCCGAAACGCATCCACTAAATCCCATGCCTATAGGTGATCCAACATGAGAGGCCCCTTATATTACTTCTACGATAGACGTAGATAGTCGCCCCCACCAGAGCTGTGGAGAACAGTCACCTCGACAAACCCGACAGAAACTTACAGTAACTGTGCCATAACTAAATCCCAGGTCACATATTTGAGGGTATTACAGAATCCTATTTCCGCCCCCACAGTATCACACTAAGAGATCAAGGAAACTGGGTCAAGGAAACGAGATTAAGGTACTGTGGCGATTGCGGAAGCATTCTATAGCATATCTAGTCTCACAAAAGCACCACCATAACGCTATGACATATCTGGCAACCAACCCTCTATCACTCCACCCTCATTCTACGAGGAATCTTCGATGGCAAAACTTTACCCAATCTGTTGGATAGGGAATGTTGGGGGCGGTGAATCAAACGAAGGCGTCGTGTGGATGCAGTAACAGACATAGAGGGAAGGCTGTAGACAAGCTTCTACTTGTTGGAGGGTAGCAGCTAAATATCACAGCGATAGAGTAAGTGGAATACAGAACAACTTGATCGGTGCGGGGGGAGACCAGATAGGAAGGGTAGGGTGGGCTTTATCGTCTCCCAGTTTAGCACTTCAACTAAACTAACGGGAAAGACAGGAGTATATATCTAACTTGAAGAAATCCTCCTGATCCCTCCATTGATCACCGCACATATCTTCCTTCCTCCGGACATGCCCATACCGCTTTGGTTCCCTCCCATGACGATAAAGAAAATATATGATCATAGAAACTCTTCTGTGTATCCTTGCACCACCAGAATGAAGAAATCCTCCATACCATGTCTGCAGATTCCGCAATTCACGATTTTTCCCCAGAAACTTCAACACTACTCACGGATCAAGATGCTCTGGGTTCTAGAGCCCAGCGGGATGTTTATAAGAGAGTGTCTGTTGGATGGACGTGGAGGGAAAGGTGGATAGAACTTTTGTTGTTTTAGGGGAGAGTCTGCTGTCTATGTACAAACGGAAAGAAGTGTGCGCACGGCCGGAAACCCCCACAACGCCTGCACACAAACGCCCAATTTCGGAGGGAACCTACAAACTAAGTTATGCTCGTATAGCCTGTGCATCACACGGCAGTGTCGGTGTCGCTCGGGTTTTCCTCGGCGGGTGTGGTGTCCGCCGGAGGATTCGCGGGAGCAATAATTCTGCGAACCCTCTGTTTGGGATTGTCAACTAAGATTGTATATTACGCGAAATATGTCTGGGGGAGCGTACCGTGACGATGGACGAGACTGAGAAAGAGGACAACCAATGACGGAATCGTTGGCACTGGAAGAGTGACACCGTTGCCACGGCCAAATTGAGGACAGCAGTGGGTGGCGAGTTCGATCGCGCCTGAGCTGTCGACATTGCTATCACTTCCTCCCTGGTTTTGAGCTTGATTGAGTCTGCTGAGTTGCAACATAGTTTCGGTCGGGGAGGGTGGCATGGTGTTGGCTTAGGATGATATCTCGTCGTGGGATGTACCGATAGCGTACCTCGCGTGTAAAATGTATGCAGTGGGGGGTGGTATTAGCAAGTCTTAGAAGTGTTTAATCGTTAGGATGGGGAATGAACTTAGCCTAGAGTTGGGGGCTAGCATAGTTATTTAAAGCTTGGTTTGAGGCTATGTGCGGCGTCTTCGATAACGTCACATGCGCTCAACAGTTTTGTCCCTTAATCAAACATCCCCGTTCTTTTTCCTGGTGCAGCTAAGCCCCCCCCTGTTGATCTCGCTCGCTCCTAGTAGGATCTGGGGCCTTGCCGATCATTTTTTCCGATCTTTCGGCCCCGCCCGAGTACTCGTCCCTGGCAAGAAGTACCCGGACATTTGACGTGAAATTTTTTTGTGTGAGCGCACTGATGTGTATCAACGGTTGGCCATACAAGCCCCCCTGCTCTCTCTGGATTATCCCTAAATTATCCACGTTTTCCTACTTGCCAGGACAAAGCAACATGCCGGTAAGATCAACGGGAAAACAGGGGTAATCGAGGTCCGGTGGAAAACTTATGGCACGCATATACCGCATCATCACGACAATAAGGGACACTCTGAATTGCTGACATCTAAAAAAACGGGTAGGATTTGTTGCACTTGACGCTGACACTCGATGGGTTTTGGGACAGGATCATACTGAATTTGGGTTTTTTTTTTTGCAATGTTAGTTGATGGTTTGAGGACCAGCATACCATTACGTACAATCTTACCCTTACCTAGCGCACTCTTTGGAGACTCTCTGGTTATGGAAGGATATTGTAACCTGTATTTTTGAAATGATTAAATTTCAAGTATTCTATTTATAGCATGATATTACATTTCATATTATACAAACAAAAAGGCTCGCTTCCATTGAGGGGAGGAAAAGCTGCCTCGTTCAGTCTCTAGGACAGCCTGTCCCCCCTCGGCCATGTTGCTACGGTACGGGCGTGCGCATTACGTGCTTAAACTGGAAATGGCGCTTGGAGCAGTCAAACAGAGCGTAGCTCAATAGGCGAGTGCGAGTAAACCTCAATTGGAAAGCACAAACTTTTGTACGAGTACAGCCGTTAGATATATTCGCCGCGTGGGTCCGATAAGAAATTTTTGGTCCTTATCGGACCCACGTGACGAACATATCTACATGTCCTTGGCATGTACGGACCGGGCGCAGCGGGTCTTGGGAGCTGAGATTCCAGTGTCAAGAAGACTCCCTGTGTCCGGTCCCCTGTGTCCGGTCCATACATGTCAGGGACTTGAATCGGCCGCACCGTTAGAAACACAGCCATATTGGGAATGATTGTTTGGGTCTAACTCTAGTGGCAGCTTTCCTGCGAATCTCGCCGCCTATTGTGGTAAACCTTGTTTGACTGCTGCAGCGCCATTTCCAGTTTAACCAAATAATGCGACATATTCAGTGAGAACGAGGGGAGAAATAGGTCGCGATAAGATACTTACTGAGGTACAGCGGGTAAGTTTTGTATATTCTACTAGTAGGAGGGCTGCTCTAATATGGATAGAGGGAGTGAATTGGGTATGGTGCCTTAGGGCCAGTCTCGCCTATCTACAAGTACCTATGGGTAAGTACCAGAACACAGGGATCAGAATTTTGTATGGCGGATTGTCTGTGCGTGTCTGAGCGCCTATACTAATTTCGGACTCTAATGTTCCGGCACCTACCCATAGGTACTTGTAGAGATCTAGTTGCCACTATACCCCATTCACTCTCCTTACCCCTGCTAGAGTAACCCCTCCTGCTAGTGGAATATACAAAACTTACCCGCTGTACCTCCGTATGAGAGGCTTCTCGAGGTCCTTCCAACCAATAATTTCCAAGTATTTCACTCCCGCCACGGAACCCTGTAGAACTCGTTGTCTCAGAAGCCAACCTATACATTAAGGGGGTTATCACTTTCTTTAACTCTCCTCATACTCTTATGAGTGGGGCCCATTACGGTACCGCACTCGTGCCAAGTACTGTAGTACGAAATACCGCAAGCCGGTACTCGCGCAACCCACGATAGGTGGGGCTAACTAACCCGACCCCGCTGACGCGGCGCAATAACTTGCGGAATGCGCCCGCAGGGCTTTGTTAAAAAACTTGATCGGAATCAACAAGTAGCCCGAATGAACCAGAGCCCAAATCAATAGACGATCTAATTTTTAGAAAGAGAGGCGTAATATGAGACCCAGTAAGGCAACTTTTTTTTTTTTTAGAGTGATAAGCGAAGCACTGGTACTATCTGGTCATACTCAAAAACCGGATTCCTTAAGAAATAAACACTCTTCCTATTTATTATATCCTAAGCCTCTCTAACTCATTCTTATCGGTTTTTTTGTGGTTGCTTTCTTTACCTTTTCATTTCTGAGTTTCCCCAGGTTCCCGCCACACGCCGATCTGAACAGGGATATCCACTAGCCCACAAGGTACTCGTAAGGATGTTCGCCTAAACCGCGCGAACCCTTGCGCTCAGACCAGGCACCCTCCTCACAGTTATCTTCCGCAACAACCACCTACAGTTCTGGGCACCAAAACCTTCCTTCAACGTAATAACGAAAGAGGAGAGAATGACTTGAAGGGCAACAGCTTCAGAATAATAAAATAATAGGACTATAAAAATGATGAGGAAGAGCTTGGAAATAGAACCACGAAATTATTTTATTAAGTAGAAGTGGGCAGTGGGGAGCAGCTCCAAAAGTAATACCAGTAATGAATGCCAAGGAATGCTAAGGTAGAAAGTCCTGGAAGAATGGAACAGGAGGGTTGGTGGATTTCACATGTCCGGAGCGGTATCGTGGCATCCTTCTACTCTGCCAAGAAGGGACCAGCTTGAAAGCCTCACAGTGAAAAAAAATTTGCTGCACAACGCCACAATAGTAAACACACAATTCGCACTCTCGGCTATACACACCTTTGGTGGGTTGTGCACATTACAAAAACTTTCGAGGCCAACCTTAGTACTGTGGTGCAATTCCGGTGGCGATAGACCCGCATAAGGGAAGGAAAAATAATTGATCAATTTTAAGCTAAATGATCACCACAAAGTTATTTTGGGAATTTTAGAATCATGAAAATGTAGCTGGACACCTGCTGCATCCATCTGTTGCTTCGGTTTCTGGAAATATGAGTTAGAAGACCATGATCTTTGGGCTTCAAGTTTTTATAGGAGCTGTAAGGACCACCAGCAAAGATAGAGAATAAAAATAGGAAGAAAAAAAAAGCCAGACCTTACCGGGAGAGGCAACTCCAACGTCCTAGCACGTGGTCCATTTATTCAAGTCCCCACGGTAACCAAGCTGCATAATGACCGCATATACAGCTTTATCATGACCAGAATCAGACTCCACCTTGCAAATATGTCGACCATCGTAAAACCCAAGCACTCGGACCGTGACTCCAGGGCGGGCGTCCGGGGTCAACACTCATGAATTATCTGAAAGAGAGGTATTCGGAAATGCCACAGTGTGATGAGATTAGCTGATAGTACAACCTTGCACAATTGAGCTGTCATGGACCGGTTTATACTATTAAGGAAATATTGGGGTTCTGCAACACGTCGAGAACTTACAAGAATAGGGGGCGGTGGATATTCAATGTGGGTTGGGCTTGTAGATGGTTTCTTCTTTTTTTTCTTCTCATGAGGTCATTTGATTTGCATATGTATTGCCTGGGCACTATATATAGTGTCAAAAGCGCTAGCAGTAATATGATCATTATGTAGTAGGTGGCGTTGGAAATACTCTTTCTCCGAATCACGACAATATTTCAAATTGCATTTCCTTATTATCATTGTTAGAGGCGGTGATTTCAGATACAAGGCACCTTAAGGAAACCTTTTCTTGGCGAGGGGCCTGGTACCTGTACTCGTAGCACTAGATCAAACGGTAATGTGTGGTGGGCCAATAGCCACCCTCTGATGCTATATCTGGATACGAGCGACATTCATGTCATGGCGGACCGCAATCCACACACAAGGGTGCAAAATTAAATGGGTTTGTGTTACCTGTTAGACGTCATGGGCTGTTCTCTGAAGCTTAACCATGGGGTTTCTGAGCACTCCTGTCTTCCTTGCTCTCTCTTCTTTTTCTTGTTTCTTCATCCCCCAACAAATCCCCTCTCTCTCCCCCAACAAATCCTCCCCGCAGCAAACGAACCCAACCAACCTGGTCTTCATATGACCCACGTTTGACCTCTAATCTCTATCTTGTTCTCATCTTCAGTGAAGCTTTCCCCTTACTTTCCGCACCCAACAAGCGGCAGTGTAAACTCTTCCTTCCACCCACCCCTTCTAGAGCTCGCGTGAACATTTTGGCCCTCCGCTGTTGTCAACCTGCGCTATTGATTTCGCTCGTGCCCCGCTACATCGGCTCGGTTGACGACTTCGTTGGAGCCCATCGCTTTGCTCTTTTCCCCGCTGGAAGTTTGCGTCGTTCCTCCTCAAACTTCCGTGGGAATCCCGTAGCCGCCTGCTTCGTTAGGTTTCGTTCCTCAACCTGTGCGCAGGCCCAACCAAAGATCAATCCAACATGGCCGGACGGGCCCTCGCCGTCACCAAAAAAAACTCACTTCCGATCATTGAACGTCTTAATCTAGCTTAGGCTACATGGAGATGCCATACCTCGTAATGGAGGTGGACATGATTTTTAACCCCCGAGTGCTTGCACATTGCATGACTTCGGTCGGGGAAAAAAAAAAATGATCCATAGATTACTAAGCAACAAACCTGAAGTGACGGTTGCCCCCATCAGACTCTTTGAGCCCGCACCCTGGCTCCTTTGATTTTGGTATTTATGGCAAGGCCCTTTGCGTTGTCAAGTATTGTATGATTACGAGAGACTGTTGGGTACTAGAAATGTTCCCAAGCGTCCCGGGCGCCCCGGGCAGGGTGAGTCAGGGCGCTAGGGCAAAGCGTTTTAAGTTCGCTAAGACGGCCGTCTTGAGGGTTGACGGCCAGGCCCTGCAGTCTTCGGTAAAGGTAGATTCTTCCGGCCGTCATCTATAGGGCTCGGCTGTCATCTATAGGGCCCCACTGTGCCCGGCCGTCACGTGCGACACCTGCCGTCCCCGCCAGTCTGTCCCGGGCACTTGTCTGGGCGGGCACTTGGGGCCCGCCCGTCTCGGGCATTCACTGAGGTACCGTCGTCCGCCTCGTCTCCACCCGAAGGCGGACGGACTGGGCGCTTGGGATTACAGGCAGTGTTCCCGGGCGGATGGTGGGCCCTGAGGGACAGTAGTCCTGTCCGTCCCGGGCAGGGCGTATTACCCCGCCGGGCGCCGGTGTCCGTCTTCCATATGGATGGCGGTCTCAGAGGTTGACTATAGGTGCCTTCTGGTACACGGTAGGCCTATTCTGGAAAGGGTCCAAGAGTTACCAATAGGGCCAGAAGTCACCTATAGGTACCTACCGTCACCTGTAGGTACCTTCCACCACCTATAGGTATTCATAATTACATGTAGGTATTTTGATTACCTATAGCCACCGCCTAGTGCCTACCGTCGTCTGGTGAATGCTACAACTGAGCCCCTGCTCCGGACCTTGGTGCATTATGCAGCCACCTGAGACACCAGGCCTGCCGCTCCCGACAGTCCCTCCCGGCCGGTTATCTGGATTCTGGACGGACTCCAAGCGGCCGCCCATCTCGGGTATTTACTGAGATACTTCCGTCCGTCCCGTCTCCACTCGAAGACGGACGGACTGGACGCTTGGGTTCACTGCCAGGTGCGAGAATATCCGCTGGGCTGTCACTTGAGTTCTCCTTATCCTTTGCAGTAGTGGTTGTTGGCGGAGAGTTTGTGGTAGTAGCAATCCAGGGAGCTTTCTGTTCAGGGTTGTAACACTAAATAGGCATATTTGAAACTTGAATTTATCTCAGGGGGATGTAGGCACACCTTGACAAAGAGCAGAACTGAGAAAGAGGATATCGAACGATGGAATCGTAAGCGCCGGAAAAGAGGTACGGCTGCAAATAAAGTCAAAGCAGGGATAACAAGTCCGATTATCATGGTGGGGCTTTTAGCATCGCTAGTATCCTCTTCTTGGTTTCGTGTGCAGTTGCGTTTATTTAATTCCGACATCAGGGTTTCAGTTGTGAAAAGCAAAACGGAAGGCATGATGACAATGGCTCAAGGTAATAAGGGGGAATGTACCAATATTGTGGTTCCTATGTGGAATGTAGCAGAGGGAGGTGCTAACAATAATCGTGATATTCCTGGGTATGATAGGAATAAAAGAGTTTTGTAGAATTAAAAGAATAATGATATCTCGTCCAAAATACTGCCAGTGTATGGTCATGGCCTAGTCGGAAAAATGAGTATAAGGACACACCAGCACAATCACACAGTTTTGAGTTGCCAGTATGATACCGATATGGGGTGGAGTGTATGTAGTATATAGAGGGCGGTATTGGCAAGTCTTAGGAAGATTTACTTATAATGATGGGGAATGAATAATTTGGCATCTAATTCAACAATATTGATGTGTAAGTAGAGGACCGGCATTATCAAGGGCCCGTACAGCTCAAGGCCAAATATATAAGCTGGGGGGAAAAATTACACCCTCCTCTTCTTTCTCTCTCTCCCCCCTTTCTTTCTTGCCTTCTTAGCACCTTGACTGACGAGACATACAGATCCCCGCACCTTTCTAATCCGGGTGTGGCCCAGCGACTTTCACCCGACAAAAATCATCATGGACCAAGCGTATTTTCTGGGCAAGTCACTTACTAGCGCTCGGCGATTTTCAGGGTGTAATCGGAACATAGGTTATCCGCCCCCGCGCAAGTGAAACAGCCAAACACGTAAGCTAAAGCGATAATTGTTAGCCAAGCACACCGCTGGAACCCTAACTTACACCCAAGCCGCGTAACTATATTTTTCCCGAGCAGAGCACTGTATCATACTCGGGAGTAGGCAATAGTCGGGCGCACTCCGTATACGGTAACTAGGGCTTCCCACCATACAAACCCGTTTTCTTGGCATTTTTTATATGGCTAGAAAAAGTCGGGGGCACTCCCAGAATAGGAAATGAACCCAGAAATTTCGTGCAAACGCGCCATACTTACCCCTACACCCGAGTACAAGTCTCTGGCTTGAACGGACTGGACACCACATGCTCCGTCTCCGTTACAACCACAGCGATTGAAAAAACCACACCAAGTTTTTCGCCAAGGCTTTCTCTCATTGGGTGAAAACCCTTTCTCACAGCTTCCCCGCTTACCCCTCACAGGGAAAGCCTTTACTCCACGGCCATGTCCTCCTCCCCCGGTCCCCCCCGCAAGGGAAAAGGAAAGGGCCAGAGACGCAACCCAAATCCCCCCTCCTATGGGTCTAGATTCACGCCACTTGGTGGTGATGAAACTTCCCTCCCCCCCACCTTCCCACCGTTCCCCTCTGGTGAACCTCCCCCTCAAAAGCGACCACGCAGCAACACCCAGCCCCAGCTCCCAGTCCTCACAAGGGATTGTGAGGAGATCGACCACATGGACCCCACCTACTTCCAGAGTCTCTTTGTGAAGTGTGCCATGGAACTACAGATA
>QLOI01000219.1:42204-78341 GCA_003313605.1 Tuber umbilicatum | reverse complement strand
AGCGACAATCTCAACAATCCCGAAGAAGGATGCGCAGTGTAGACCAGTGAACAGGGAAAGTTTATCGAAACAAACAACGTGCGAGTACGCCCACTGTGCATCCAAGAGGGTTTCAGTGGATATGTGGTTCTTGTTGTTATTAAACAGCTTTAGTGCAAGAAATTTCGCGCAATCTGAAAGGTCTCTTTTTGCGTGGATTCCCCAATATAGGAAAGAATATTCGAGAAAAGGTATGTTTCGGAGATTGGGAGGAGAATTGGTCGGAAGAGCCTTGACCTGCTGGGAATTTAGATAACTTAAACAAGTTTCTGCAATTGTGGAGTGAGCTGGACCAAAAAGCTCGGGATGAGCTCGGAGGTATTCTTGAAGGGTGAAGTGGATTAACCGGACTGTGGAAGCTTCCTTATCTACAACTACAAGTCCTTGACAACAGGCTAGCAACGTTCCTATCGAAGGAACATTGTCGGTATTGAGATTTGGCGACCCGATTTCGACTGCGAGGGCGTGACACAGTTCATCAGGCTTCAAAGGCCTCTCTGAGTGAGAGATCCACATCAAAGCGGACATGCCAAGCCTCGCTTTCTCCCCACCCTGTCCTTTTATCCGACCCAGTGTTGCATCGTATGCATCCCCCAACCCTAAACCATCGGTCATTGCATTGAGCTTTTGTCGCCTTCGATGGATTGTGGTTTCTTGGAGGATGGCATCGATATTCAGTGAGACGAGAAGGAATCTAGATGGTATTTTTGTTAGTGGGTAACTTGAGCTTCCTCAGTGTGGCTGCTTTTACACACATTTCAGAAATATCCTCAGGAATTTTCTTCAGGATGTCTGCCTCCAGACTGCTGTCCATCGCATCCGGGGTTGTATCCTCACCTAACTTGGTATGAAGATATCTGGTGATATCGCTCCTCCTCGTAGTAATGGATATAGTGGTTACCCTTCCAGGAAAACGCTTCCCGATTTCAGGTCGAATGTGCTGTCTTCCGGTCACAAATATTCGAGTGCCGGGAGCTTTTTGGAGAATCTGATTTAGCGAATCAAGGATCTTGACTCGATACCCTGCCACACACTCATCCAGAGCGTCGATGCATATGAACGCGCGCTTTTTGGAAGAGGTAGTCTGCAACATTTTCGCAATATCAGAGAGTCCTGGTCCTCTCCCGCCGATGGCATTTTTTTGGGTTCTGTAGGCTCGTGATATCTCCTCCGGTGTCTCTTCCAGACCGCAGACCAGCTGTTTCAGTAGGGCGCCCAACATACCCGTGGGGGATTGCTCCTTTTGGATGGTGAAATCGAAGTAAAAACATGCAATAGTGGCATTTGGTCCCCCAGCTTGGTCGCACAGCCAGTCTATCACCAATGAACTAACGTCGCGGTTTGTCAGCACTTGCCATTTTTCTTCCATTCCTGAAGGGTTGTCCTTGTTACCTAATGAAAGTCTTGCCCACTCCCGGATCCCCATAGCAAAATAAAGCTGCATTATCGGATTCACCTCCTCCACTGCCGTCGTACCAGCTTCTAAATTCTTCAGTTTGTAAAAGCCACTCTCCTATGTTTTCGACTCGACGGTCTCGGATGTCGTGATGCCGTACCCTGGGATCTAGTGGGGATAGCCAGGTTAGGATACTGGATCGGTCATCTGAAACAGTAAAGTTATTCGATACGTTAACCGTGGTCACGGTGTTCAAAGAGTTGATGTTATTGCTGAAAAATTGGGACATTATGTCCTTTTTGCGGGTTAAGATGTCGTTGGTGACAAAAGGCAGACCTGGTAGAGTTAGTCGGCTGCCGGTACTGCACAGTAGCGTACTGGAATTCCAGGCGGCTCGGGAAAAGCGGGGTTTTTTGTGTAACCTCAACGAAATCTAGGAGTGCCCAATCGACGAGCACAAATTTCTGCTCATACCTTCCGCATTCGGTGTAGAAAATGACACCTCTCCAAGTGCTATTTTACGATAGCGTAAATCTTTCACAGGAATGAACAAACACCCTAGAGCATCTGCAGAGGAATCGGCTGGCTTGGTGTATATACATGTACAGTACTGTACTTCAAACCTTAAGAACGAATCGGTCAAGAAACTTGCAAATTACCTAACTCAAAACATGTCAGCTTCGTCCGTTGTGGTGCTAATATAGACCAGAAAGCTCTTCCCACAACCTCTTGGATTCTGTGGGGGTAGGCCTCGTGCTTTTTGATATTTATCCAAGTCACCAAGTATAGTGCTATACTAGCGCAGCGCTGTGCCGCGATATATTTCTACATTTACCATAACATTCCACATCTCATGATCCAGGAGTATGCTCGATAAAGTCAACTACCGTTCGAGGGCTAGCGTAAGAAGGGATTTGGAGAGACATTTAATGTGTTGATGAATAGGCTTCTACTAGAAGCAAGATTTACCGCCAAACTAAATTTTAACTAGCCGAGACAGCATAGTCAATCCTCAGTGGACAACTGAGAGAGATTACCGTACCGGCGGCCTCCTAGTATACTTTATCCCAATGGGTAAATAAAATTTATATGATTAGTACAGTATGTGCAAAATGAGCTCAACTGTACTTCACGCTCTTCACACACACTGCTACACTTGATTGCTGTTACAAGTATCTCTAATCGGGCAACCTAGCTACCGCCACATTTTCTGGTGGTTTTGTAACACCGACATGGAACGTCACTCGTCTAAGTCCGGGTTCAAACGGTAGACTTACGAAGCGTAGGATATTATGCAATATTTTAGAGTGCAGTAACTTACCGTAAACCGACTAGATACCGACAATCGGGCTAGTATGGAGGACACGTTAAATCTGAATGGGGAGGCGAGAGGGAAAGGGTTTACACAGGGTGTGTAGCCACCCTTAGATCTCGGCGGGTTGGAAAGCTGGAATCTGTTTGTTATTTTGAGACTTGATTTCTTTGCGCTTTCTACGAAATGAACTGGTGTGGTATGATAGAAGACTGGATCTGACCCTAAAGTGAGAGATAGTATTCGGCGATATTGTGTTTTGCAAACTGTAATTTACGGTACGGTATCATCCGGGAACTAATGCCCTAAGACGTGGCAATTTTTCCCCTGCCTGCCGGCTGGGGATAATGTATAAACTTCCGAAAAAAGAAGAGACTCGCTATGCGCATAGAGGTGGGGATAGCGATATCGGTAATTTGAGCCAGGCGTTAAATTAGTGCTAACAATAACAGCTGGCGCTCTGTTCAGAGAGCCCTGCCCGGGGCGTATTCAGGAGCCCAACCTGAGCGTGGGTGGACCGGAAGGAATCTATCAGCTTTTTCGCTGAATACTGCTCTCCAAAGTCGTGTACCATGCAGGTGTTCCGAATTAGGGGCCATGCATGAAGGCTTTGGCTACATGGTGTAGTTTTCGGGCCTATATGATACTCGGAGGGCGGGAGTTGGTCTCAAAACTAAAGGACTGCATACTATATCAATTTCCTCGAAGAACAAGACTGAAAAGTGAGGACAGATTTCCAAGCTTACATCCAACCCCGCACCTGGAGGGCAGTAGGTTGTGAACATGGCCTCCATTGCACCGTGTCCGTGAGCTAATGGGAACCAATCGCCAACATAGTTTAGTTAAAAGCTAAATTTTGCGTGGCCACTCATCAATGTCGGAGATATTGCTACCTATCAAAAATAATTGAACAGGCAACGGCGGGGAGAATTCCTCGGTGCTTGTGAAGAGTAGGTTTGATTTAGTTTTGTCTCGGTGCTATGAAATCCCTTCCATTTCGGGGCTGTAGGACGAACCGAATAAAGGCTCGCATTGAGGCGGTTTCTGGTTTCATGAGCACTATTCACGGTAAAGATTCCCACATTGTCTTGGCTATGAGGGCTTTCCTGGTTACTACTGGTTTGTGTTTAGCTATAGTATCGGTTGGTGGCAATACTTGCGCTTCATGTTTTTTTTCTCCATATCTGGATAATCCTTATTTCAATGTTTCAGTGGCGAGGAAAGGGGAAAAACATGATTATAGCAAAAAAGAGGAAGTGATAAGATTTAATAAAAAACAAATATGTAACGAGGATGTAAAGCTGGAAACAGCAATAAAAGTACAGTAGGTATAATGGAAGATTTAAGCCACCTGCTAAACTTATGGCAATGTCTTAGAATTGACCCCCCGCCAACGGTAAGCTCTAGAATATACTTGAACATAAAGCCACAAATCTTGGTTCGACTATAAAAGAGGTTCGGGGGGGAATATTGTAGATATGTTCATTCCCATGGCGTGTGATTTCCTTTGGCCAAGATATTTAGCCGAGTTTCTGTGGTGGGCTCGCTGCGGATGGAAAGTGGGGACCGTGACCCCTACCGCGGAGCGGCATCGTACATTGCGGGAGAATGTGGGGCGGGAATAAGAGTAGGCATGGCAGCGATAGCAGCGGAAATATTTATGAGGTTGGAGCAGAAATATGGTACGAACTGTCCATATTTAAAGGCGGTAAGGGGGAGTCTGGGGGACTACACATTGGGGTGAGGTTGTGCCGGGAGCTGCAAACGCTGGCGCTCTAGCAGCTCCGCCACCCCCGCATGGCCATTCTCATTAGCATACGAAAGTGGTGTCTGGCCGTAGACATCTGGCTTGTTGAGGTTGACGTCGTCTCGTTCGAGTAGTATTTTTACCACTCCTTCTTGCCCCTTAAAAGCAGCCTTAGATAGTGCTGTTTGGCCGTACTGTACGTATTTGGTTTATCGGGGTCGACGTCGTCCCGTTCGAGTAGAATTTTCGCTACTGTTTCGTGCCCATTCAAAGCAGCATAAAACAGTGGTGTCTAGCCGCTTTCATCCGGTGTGTCAGGGTTGAAGTCGTCTCGTTCGAGTAGTATTCTCGCCACTCTCCCATGCCCATTCCAAGCGGCATAAAACAGTGGTGTCCGGCCGCACTTATCTTGTCTGTCAGGATTGACGTTACCCCGGGCAAGCAGTATTCTCACAGCTCCCTCGTGCCCATTAACAGCAGCACAATGGAGTGGTGTGTCGCCATCCCAATCTGGTTTGTTGGGGTCGATGTCGCCCCGCCCGAGCAGTATTCCTACCACTCCCTGGTGTCCATTCAAAGCAGCCCACACGAGAGGTGTGTTGCCCATGCAGTCTACTTGATTGATATCACAACCCTCCACCTACTAAACCAGCTACAATCTCAACAATCCCGAAGAAGGATGCGCAGTGTAGACCGGTGAACAGGGAAAATTTGTTATAGCAAGCAACGTGCGAGTACAGCTCTTGTGCTCTCAAGAGAATTTCAGTAGATATGTGGTTGTAGTCATCAAACAGCTTCAGTGCAAGCAATTTCGCGCAATCTGAAAGGTCTCTTTTTGGGTGGATTCCCCGATACAAAGAAGAATATTCGAGAAGGGGTGTGCATTGGAGGTGGGGAGAATTGGTCGGAAGAGCCTTGACCTGCCGGGAATTTAGATAACTTAAACAAGTTTCTGCGATTGTCGAGTGAGCTGCACCAAATAGCTCGGGACGAGCTAGGAGATATTCTTGAAGGGTGAAGTGGATTAACCGGACTGTGGAAACCTCCCTGTCTATGACAACAAGTCCTTGACAATAGGTTAGTAATGTTCCTATTGAAAGAATATTGTCCTTATTGAGGCTCAGAGACCCTATTTCGACTGCTAGAGCATGACACAGTTCATCAGGCTTCAAAGGCTTCTCCGAGTGAGAGATCCACAACAAAGCGGACATGCCAAGCCTCGCTTTCTCCCTACCCTGTCCTTTTATCCGACCCAGTGTTGCATCGTATGCATCCCCCAACCCTAAGCTATCGGTCATTGTGTTGAGCTTTTGTCGCCTTCGATGGATTGTGGTTTCTTGGAGGATGGCATCGATATTCAATGAGACGAGCAGGAATCTAGATGGTATTTTTGTTAGTGGGTAACTTGAGCTTCCTCAGTGTGGCTGCTTTTACACACATTTCAGAAATATCCTCAGGAATTTTCTTCAAGATGTCTGCCTCCAGACTGCTGTCCATCGCATCCGGGGTTGTATCCTCATCTAACCTGGTATGAAGATATCTGGTGATATCATCTCTCCTCGTGGTAATGGATATAGTGGCTACTCTTCCGGGAAAACGCCTCCCGATTTCAGGTCGAATGTGCTGTCTCCCGGTCACAAATATTCGAGTGCCGGGAGCATTTTGGAGAATCTGATTTAGCGAATCGAGGATCTTGACTCGATGTCCTGCCACACACTCATCCAGAGCGTCGACGCATATGAACGTGCGCTTTTTGGAAGAGGTAGTCTGCAGCATTTTAACAATATCAGAAAGTCCTGGTCCTCTCCCGCCGATGGCATTTTTTTGGGTTCTGTAGGCTCGTGATATCTCCTCCGGTGTCTCTTCCAGACCGCAGACCAGCTGTTTCAGTAGGGCGCCCAGCATGCCCGTGGAGGATTGCTCCTTTTGGGCGGCGAAGTCGAAATAAAAACACGCAACGGTGGCATTTGGTCCCCCAGCTTGGTCGCACAACCAGTCTATCACCAATGAGCTAACATTGCGGCTTGTCAGGACTTGTTATTTTTCTTCTATTTCCCGAGGGTTGTCCTTGTTACCTAATAAAAGTCTTGCCCACTCCCGGATCCCCATAGCAAAATAAAGCTGCATTATCGGATTCACCTCCTCCACTGCCGTCGTACCAGTTTCTAAATTCCTCAGTTTGTAAAAGCCACTCTCCTATGTTTTCGACTCGACGGTCTCGGATGTCGTGATGCCGTGCCCTGGGATCTAGTGGGGATAGCCAGGTTAGGATATTAGATCGGTCATCGGGAACAGTAAAGTTATTCGATACGTTAACCGTGGTCACGGTGTTCAAAGAGTTGGAGTTATTGCTGTAAAATTGGGACATTATATCCTTTTCGCAGGTTAGGATGTTCGATGACGGAAGGTGGAGTTAGTCGGCTACTGGAGTTCTTGGGGGCTCAAGAAAAGCGGGGTTTTTTGTGTAACCTCATGGATACCTCAAGAGTACCCAATCAAATTCCTCCAATTTTTTTGCCAACAACCCCCTGCCTGTGCCTCCCACATGCGAAGTAGGAAATGGCACCTCTCCAAGTGGTATTCTACGGTAGCATAAGTCTTTGCACGCGAACGAATGAACGCCCTAGAGCGTCTGCAGAGGAATCAGCTGGCTTGATGCCGATACGAGTGCCTCAGGCCTTATGAACAAATCATTCAGGAAACATACACATTGCCTAGCTTAAAATATATCAGCTTAGACCATCGTGATACTGGTTTAGGCAGTTCGGTAGCGGCAGCTGTGTTATTATGTTTGCGGTGCGCTGGGATGGGATTGGGCGTGTTGTAGGAGTACCGTATCACGGGTATGGTATGTACTATAGCCAGGTATGATATTTACTTGAATTATACGCTAGATGAAATAATATAGCGAGGTGGTTCGGGTCATGAATCCTCACTCGCTGGGAACCCGCAAGGGTTCAAACGGACGGTTTACGTGACGTGGGGCACGGTACGATTCGACCCAGTGGCGCAACGTACCGTGGTCTCGCTGAACGCCGCGGGTCGGGCACATGTAGTTTAAGGCCGCTTTGGATTATATTCCGAGTGCGGGATCGGAGATGGTTTACGCGGGGGGTACGTACAGAGAAGGAGGAAGCACAATGCGAATCCTCCGCTGCCGCCAACCCCGTTTCTTGTCTCGTCGTTGTTCTCTGCCATACGCTCGTCGTAACGATGCTGGATGTCCCGGGGTTCCACGAGGTGAGATGGCATTCCCGCCGTCAGATTTTGTGATAACGCGGGGTGTCGGGGTTTCCGGAGTATCGTGCCCCACGGCTGGGGTTTACGGTAATGCGTTATTCGGCACTTGCCTCGTCGGAGATGGCAAAAAAATTTTCTTCCAGATATGCGTCGCAGCGCCCGGTTAGGCATCTGACGGAGCGGTCAGGTGAAGAAATCATGGAGGGGAGATGTGGCTAGGGGGGGATGGGACATCACTCCCGGCTTTCTCGGGAGATATCGCGGGCGTTGCGCGCTGTTGGGTCGCGCTTGGGAAGTTCTGTGGGATGGTGTGTAAGACCTCGGAAAACAACCGCGAGATGCAGATGTATGGGGGATTTGAGCTGGAGGACTACGGTAATGGCTGTTGAGCCGTGTTTTGGAAGCGACTTCCGTAGAGTATTTGGGAGGCCTGCGGGAGGGTGGACGAGCGCGGGGGGTGGGTACAAGTGCTTTTTGAGATCATGTCGTGTAGGCGATCCGAAATCAAGACTGCGTGAAGCCTTGACTGCACGCTAGGTTCTTCGAGGCGCTCGGAGAATGGGATTTGCCTCAGAGTTAAAGAACTCCTCTATACTGTCTAATATTCCTCCGAGAGCAAGATTGAGCAGTGAACGGCCTGCCGAGCTTACGCTCGATCTGGACCGGCAGGGGGGTGGTGTTGTGAGCATAACATTATTAAACCGTGTCCGTAAGCTAGTGAGAACCAATCGCCATCGCGGTTTAGTTAAAGGTTGGATTTTGCGTCGCCGTTCACCAACGTCGAGAGTGTTGTCACCTATCATATCGAAAATAATTGAACGGGTAGCAGCGGGGGAAATTTCTCGGTATGCACTTGTGGAGGGTGGGTTTAATTCAGGTTTGCGGTGACTTCGTGAAATACTTGATACTTATCAAAGAAGGATTAAAGACGGCGGCGGCGGCTATCGAGGTGGTTTCCGGCTTGATGAGCACCAATCGCGGTGAGGGTTCTTGAAGTCCTGTAAATCCCTTAGCTCCTTGCCCTCCATGATGATGAGAAACCCAGCCACTATCGTGGGAATAGCGTGAGAAAAATCAGTTGAGCAGATGTCTGCTCACAAAATCCATCGAGAAGCCTCAGGCCAAGTGGTTTCTCATTTTCCGTCATCCCCCTTCGTGTACGGTTTCCCCACTAATAAGAATCATATTCCGGAATGGGTGTTGCTCTGAAAGCCTTGAGGATACGGCCACTGCCATCCTTGATACAAGTGCTTTATTAGTTTTGCATTCCCCTTCGCTGTTTCCAGACCGTAATAGCACATCAATGGCAAGTTCATGGGCACAGGGCTCGGTCCGCTATCATAGTAAGATGAAGCATTGGCTAGGTGGGTACCTCCTAGAGGAGAAGTAGTCTTCTAATATCCTCACTAAACTCTTTACGGAGTATTTCTTGGCCTAACGATCAATGCGCCAAACCAGCTAAATCCCCCTACTTCGGCACAATAGCTCTATTTTACAGAGTAAAGTATAGAATAGACCGGGGGTGCCCTCAGCGGGGCGTGGCGGGCAGGTTTTGCTGCTAAACCTCGCCGCGCCTCATTGAGGGGGTCACCTCGCTGAGGGCACCCCCGGTCTACCCTTTCCCTAACTGAGTGGTGCAACTAAGGGCAAAGGTGGTGACGGTTGCCCCAACACACTTTAGAGCCCCACCCCACCCCTACTTTCCTCGATTCTGATGTCACATCTTGGTCATTTGTCTCTACCACTCCTCGCTATCACTTCTAACTATCTCCCGCACCGCACCCATTCCGAAACAGAAGAATTTATTTTGCTGCACCCAGCTGGCGGAGGTGTGATCCGGGAAGAAGTCAATCCAGATTTACCCCCCCCCCCTAATGGCTCTTGTTTATGATCTCTCGGACTCTACGGTTTAAATACAAGCACCAGTATGTATAGTTCCTCTTCTACCGCAAAAACTCTTAAAGTTCGCTATCTCAGTAGCTTGGGCACCAGGTGCTAAAGTTCGGGAGAGGGACTAGTGCCTTCCTGATATGATAGCCTGGGTTATTTAAAGAGTCATGTGAACGCTGACAGAAAAAAATAATCATAATAGGGTCCAATTTACTGCCGTATCCACTTGAACCAATGCTGTGGATTCAACAAACATTTTCTCCAATTCCTCGTCCCTGATTACGATGTCTTGCCCGATATTCGACCAATTATCCCGCCTCATTCCTGAGAGCAATCGGATGCAACTCACCGAACCGGCAGAGCTGGGCAAAGAAATAAATGAAGTTCTCCAAGACCTCGGGACCGCCTGTGGCTGCTACCTCATGGTCAAAGGTGTCACCGAAGAACAGCTGGGGGAGGTGGACAAAGTGCTAGAGAAACGTGGCATTAGGAACATAGCACGGTTTACCTATGAGAATGCGGTTGAGTCATTGATAATCTGCTTGATGCCTGGGGCTGCTCATGAAAGTACTGTGGTTGATTTTTACCTCACGTTGGTCGAAAAGATTTCTTCTTTTCAGGGACATTTCATTAGATCTATCTGCTCCGTTGGATGTACGCAGTTCCAGGTGTTGGGACGCCGGAGCAAACAGGGAGATGCAGGTCTTAGGCCCGCTACAAGACAGCTTGAAACAGACTGGCCCTCCCTCATGATTGAGGTTGGGTACGGCGAGAGTTTGCCCTTGCTTCGTTGTGATGCGCAGTGGTGGCTTCTCAACTCAGGAGGCCAAACTCGGATGGTGATTGTCATGAAGATCAAGCGAAATCCTAACGCTATGGGAATTGAATGTTGGGAAATGATACCTCCGAGGTACCCACGAGTTACAAGAAGTGGGCAGCTTGCGGGCCCACGACCAGGGTGTCGTCAGTCCTTTAATGTTAATAATTTGGGAACCGTTACCCCAGCTGGCTGTACGATGATAATTCCCTATCGCACGATCTTCGATATCCTACACCCTATGGGGGAGGATGTTATATTGTCTACCAATGAAATATCAACCCACGCAATGCATGTGTTTTCGGGCCTCCATTGAGGCATGGGCTGGGCTGTGGGTGGCGGGAGGGTATGGGTTGGAGAGATTGTGCATATGTTTGGTGGGTGAGTTGTTGACAGCGGCTTTGTTTTTTCATGTTGATGATGGTGTGTGTTTCTGGTCGCTGGGCGGGGGGGTTGGCTTGCTGTGGGTTTGATGTTCTGTTGGGGCGGTGGTTGGCCTTTTCGGGCGGGCGCGGTTGTTGCCCGTATGGGACTGGCGCGGTGGTCGGGCGGATGTTTGGAGGAGGGAGAAGATGATGTCACTGTCGGATCACTAGTACAAAAGTGTTTACCAGATTTTTTTTTTTAAAATGAAAAATTCTCATTATCGTGGAGGGGTTTAGCTGACCATGTTGTTACCATTCCGTGCTAAATCTGAGAGTTGGTTTTGAAGAAAATACGATGGCAGATTGTACAGTACAGGTATAGCCAACCTGTGCTAATCAAGTTTTTCTTTAGTTATGTCGCCTCTCAGTGCGAAATTTCTTACCTCTCCCGTACCTTGAGCTACTAAAGTTGAAATGATACCACTCTGTGCGGCTGATGAGCACTGAATCCAACATAAATTTAGGCTTTGAGGTTGGGGATATTTGGAGTAATAATAATGGAAATGATCGGAATGAAGGTTTCACGGTGTGAGGGGTATTTAAGGGTAGAGAGGAGCCGAGCGGAGCAAGTATACTACGAGCCGGGCGTATTAGGAGTTTTGCAGTACTAGGACAAAACGCTTCGCGGATTGCCCTTTTTTTTACCAAAAGTATCAACCTTCGCCACCCTCCCCCACAGCTCAATGCCCACGAGAATTTACCAAAATTCAGCGGGGCGTTGGCAATCCTGTAGACGACCTGGAGGAAATTCCAGAAGTTTTAATAATAGTAACAAAGTGGAGGGAAGGCTGTTTAAGTCTGAGGTATTGGTTGCCATGTCCCTTTTTTGTATGGCACCCCATGCAAAAATTTAGGTCACTTTTTAAGTAGTCAATACGATTGTACGCTGTGGACACAGTTTTGGTCACCCACAGTTTTGATTTTCTAGGGTTAAATAAATAGTAATTGTCTAGCTGGTGAAAGTTTTTGAAGCGTTTTCATGAAGGCGGTGTGGGGGATTGTCTGTTTGGAAATGTCTGTATTTGGTGTAAAACCGGGGCCCAGCGAAACGACTTGTCCCCGCACTTTTCTATAAAAAGGGCTTAGGCCGGAAGCTAGAGAGTAAAGGAAAGAGGGGTATCATAACAAATATGGGAGAATATTCTCAAAGCAAGCGTACTCTACCGTAGTGCCTAATGATCCGGGTATGTCCGAGCCTGCCCAACGCAATGGCGAGTATTGGTCCGTGTATCTCAAACGCCCGGAAAGTAATTTAACATGATGTACTATGCGATACTATTCGGTATGCTGCTAGCTTACGGTAAACTCACCGGACGCTGTTAGCTGGGCTAGTATAAAAAACAGTTTAGATCTCAGCGGGTTTGTGCGGGTGGGCGGTTTTACCCATGGCGTATAGGGGAGGAAAGGAGAACCCAATTTATGTTTCATTAAATACACAATTAACCCCCAGCATCGCGGATAATAATGCTGCATATCCGATTTAGCCCCTCCCTATGTGCTAGCAAGCCCTCATCTTCAAGTAATTTGTCTATCCGTCCTGTGGTCTCTGCAAGTTGGCCATGTGGGACCTGCTTGCTACAAGGCAGAAGGAAACTCATATTTCCTGCGCTTCAGACGCACGAATCCCATGACAAAAAATATCATTACCAGGCATCAAATTCCACCGTGAGACCTCGCTTCCTAGTATCGTATATCATAGCGGTGATTTGCCGGGTATCGGTTGTTTACAATACGCACTATATACTATTCGCACACCAATGTCCAAGGGCGTGGTGAGGTTTTCCTCGCTGGCGGAGAGTTTACACGCGTTTGTGCAGTGTGCGACAGAATTTTCTCAAAAGGGAAAGAAGTTGTGAAATGGAGATTAGGAGGGGGAAGGGATATTGCCAACCCGCTGGTGAACGGATTCTGGGGAATGCTGTGGGGAGTTCAGTCACTCTGTGCGACTTTGGGTGGGTGCGGTGTGAGCTTTGGAAACTCGATATGCATCAAGCGACGCAAGTAGATATCCGGTGCCCGAGTTTCCCGGGGGTGGCCGAGAGGAGCAGAGTTTGCGCCAGCTGTTGAGCCCTGCTCAGAGAATCAATAATCACGGCGTATTCGGGGACCGCACGGAGCGTGGTCGGACCGGAGAAAATATATCAGCATATACTAAATACTCGGGCGTAGCTCTGCAAAGTCATTTCACCATGTAGGCCATCTAAATCCAGGTCATGCATGGGAGTTTTGGCTGCATGCAGAGTTTTTCCAGTTTGTATAGTACTGGTAGAATAGGAGTTAATTCCACAGTTAAAAGAAGCCTTATTATATTAGTTACCCCGACGAGCAAGACCAAAAGGTCTGAATAGCCCCACAACATCACCTCCGATCTCACGACTGTCGAAGGTGCTTTCACTTCATATTTTTCCCTCTAAATCTAAGAAACCCTCGCGTCTACACTTCAGAGCGGAGGAAAGGGGGAGGGGAAAGTATTTGGAGAAAAGAGTAATGTACAAATGTGCAAAGAGGATTTGCAACCAGAGGAAAACAATAAAAGTAGATATGATGGAAATCTCAAGCCAAATCGGCTTACCTAATATACAGTAACAGGTATAGAGCACTACTAATGCTAGGCTCTAGATCACAGCAGGAGCTCCCAAATCCTGACCCGACTACATTGTAATATCCGTCCAGAGGTTTGGAAAATTGTGTAACTGATATGTGCATTGCAATCTAAGACGAGTTTCGGCAACGCTTTTACCCAGGGGGAAAGAGAGGGTAGCAATTAGCACAAGGCGCCGTTTAAACGGCAGGATGAGGCTGGGCAGGGATTAGAGGAGGGTAGCAATGATGGGATAGACATGTTCGTGGAACTTTCGCGGTTCTCACGTGAAAGGCACATATAATAGGTTATCCTGATTCGGGGGCGGAAGGTCACATCCCTCAGCCTTGAGTTCTGGGTGAGGCCGATTTTGGGGGCTGTAGCAGAGCGATCGCTACCGCCTGGTAACGCTTAGTAGCCCACTAGAGTGGTGTTCGGCCGGATCTATCGGGTTTGTCGGGGCCGATGTCGCCCCGTCCGAACAATATTTCACCACTCCCTCGTGTCTATTCCGAGTAGCGGAACTGAGTGGCGTTACGCCGTTTTTACCTGGTTTGTTGGGGTTGACGGCGCCCCGTCGGAGTAGTATTTTCACCACTCCCTCATGCTTACTCCGAGCAGCCTACTAAAGGGGTGTTCTGCCAAATCTGTCGGGTTTGTCGGGATCGACGTCGCCACGTCCGGGTAGTATTTTCACTACCCCCTCGTGCCCATTCTGACCAGCGAGACAAAGTGGTGTTAGGTAGCAATCTGGTTGATTAGGGTTGGTGTCGTCCCGTCTGAGTAGTATTTTCACCAGTCCCTCATACCCATTCTTCGCGGCAAACCGGAGCGGTGTTTGGCTGGACCTATCCGGTTTGTCGGGGTTGACATCGCTCCGTCCGAGCAGTATTCCCCGACTCCCTCATGCCCGTTCAAAGGAAGCTCACACGAGATGTGTATTACCCATGCAGTCTTTTTGGTTGATATCACAACCCTCCACCTCTAATAAACCAACTATAATCTCGACTACCCCGAAGAAAGATGCACGGTGCAGACCACTGAAGAGAGAGACTTTGCCGAAATCGGCGCCGCGCGGGCACATTTCCGGTACTCTCAAGGGGCCTTGGCGGACACGTGGTTATTACTGTCACCAAACAGCTCCAACGCAAGCAACTTCGCGCAATCCGAAAGATCCTTTTTTGCATGCATTCCCCATTATAGAGAAGAATATTTGAGAAAGGGTGTGCCTTGGGGATCGCGAGAGAGATCGGTTGAAAGAGCCTTGACTTGCGGGGAACTCAGATGACTTAAGCAGGTTTCTGCTATTTTCGACTGAGCTACCGAAAAGCTCGGGATGAGCCCTGAGGTACTGTTGCGGGGCGAAGTGGATTAACCGGACTACGGAAGCCTCCTTGTCTAGGACCACAAGTCCTTGACAACAAACTAGTAATGTTCTTATTGAAGGAACATTGTCGGTGTTGAGATTCGGCGACCCTATTTCTACTGCCAGGGTGTGACACAGTTCATCAAGCTCCAAAGACCTCGCCGAGTGGGGGATCCACATCAAAGCGGGTTCAAACGGACGGTTTACGTGACGTGGGGCACGGTACGATTCGACGCAACGTACCGTGGTCTCGCTGAACGCCGCGGGTCGGGCACATGTAGTTTAAGGCCGCTTTGGAATATATCCCGAGTGCGGGATCGGAGATGGTTTACGCGGGGGCGTACAGAGAAGGAGGAAGCACAATGCGAATCCTCCGCTGCCGCCAACATTGCTTCTTGTCTGGTCATTGTTCTCTGCCATACGCTCGTCAAAACGATGCTGGATGTCCGGGGCTCCACGAGGTGAGATGGCATTCCGCAGTCAGATTTTATGATAGTGTGGGATATCGGGACTTCCGGCGTATCGTGCCTCACGGCTGGAGTTTACGGTGAGGCATTGTTCGGCACTAACCTCGTCGGAGATGGTAAATTTCTTTTCTTTCCGGATATGCGTCGCGGCGCCAGGCTAGGCGTCTGACGGAGTGGTCGGGGGAGGATGGGCTGCCACTCCCGGCTTTCTCGTAAAATATCGCGGGCGGTGCGGGCTGTTGAGTCGCGCTTGGGAAGTTCTGTGGGATGGTGTGTAAGACCTCGGAAAACAACCGCGAGATGCGGATATGGGGACTTGAGCTGGAGGACTGCGGTAATGGCTGTTGAGTTGTGTTTTAAAGCGGCTCTTGTAGAGTATTGGGAGGCCAGCCGGCGGGTGGACGAGCGCGGGGGGGTAGGTACAAGTAGTGCTTTTTGAGATCATGTCGTGTAGGCGATCTGAAATCACGACTGCGTGAAGCCTTGACTGCATGCTAGGTTCTTCGAGGTATCGTACTCGAAGAATGGGGTCTGTTTTATGGTTAAAGGACTCCTCCGTACGGTCCAATATCCTTCCAAGAGCAGGTTTGAAAAGTGAACGGCCTGCCGAGCTTACCCTCGATCCTGAGCCGGGGGGGGGGAGGTTGTGAGAATGGCCTTCATTAAACCATGTCCGTGAGCTGATGGGGGCCAGTCGCTATCGTACTATCGTAGTTTAGCCAAAGGTTGGATTTTTCGTCGCCGTTCACCAACGTGGAATATTGTCACCTATCGTATTAAAAATGATTGAACGGGTATGATAGCAGCGGGGAAGTTCTTCGGCACATATTTGTGAAGAGTGGGTTCAATTCAGGTTTGCGGTGACTTCGTGAAATACTTGATACTTATCGAAGACGGATTAAAGACGGTGGGGGCGGCTATCAAGGAGGTTTCTGGCTTGATGAGCACCGTTCGCGATGAAGGCTTTTACATCATCTTGGCGGGAGGGATCGTAGCGAAAAAAAGAAAGTGATAGGCTTAATGAAGAAGAAATACGTAAGGAGGATGTACTGTACAGCCAGAAAACAGAAATAAGAGTGTCATAGGTAATAACGTAATGGAAGATTCAAGCAACACCTGATAAACTTATCTCGATACGATAGAAATGACTCCCCCGCCCATGCCAAGCTCTAGAATATAGAAACAAACTCATAAATCCTCGCTCGACTACAAAAGAAAAGCTATGGAATGGTTGGGAGGGGAATATCATGGATATGTGCATTTCCATGGTATGTGGTTTCCTTTGGCTAAAATATTTGGCTGAGTTTCTGTGGTAGGCTGGCCAAGGATCAAAAGTGAGGACGGCGATTACCGCGGGACGGCGTTATGAAACGCCGGAGCGTGCTGGGCGGGAATACGAGTAGGAGGCAAGGTAGCGGTAGCAGCGGATATGTCTGTGGGCTTTGGCGAAAATAGCGCACAGGCCACCCGCACTCGACGGTGGTAAGGAGGACCACACCTCAGCCTGAAGCTGTGCGGGGAGCGGTAGATGCGGGTGCTCGAGCAGCACCACCACCCCCGCATGACCGTACTTGGAAGCTAACCAGAGTGGTATTTGACCGAGCACATCTGGCTTGTTGGGTTGACGTCGCCCTGTTCGAGTAGTATTTCCACCACTCCTTCATGCCCGTTTGAAGCAGCATGAAACAGTGCTGTTTTGCCGCCCTTACCTGGTTTGTCCGGGTTGATGTCTTCCTGTTCGAGTAGCATTTTCACCTCACCTTCGTGCCCATGTTGAGCAGCAGGGCAGGGAGGTGTTTCGCCCCACATATCTGGTGTGTCGGGGCTAACGTCGTCTCGTGCGAGTAGTATTTTCACCACTCCTTCATACCCGTTTGAAGCGGCATGAAACAGTGCTGTTTTCCCGCCCTCATCTGGTTTGCCAGGGTTGACGTCTTCCCGTTCGAGTAGCATTTTCACCACACCTTCGTGCCCGTGTTGAGCAGCGAGCCAGAGAGGTATTTGGCTCCACCTATCTGGTGTGTGGGGGCTGACGTCGTCTCGTTCGAGGAGTATTCTCACCACTCCCTCATGCCCATTCTTCGCCGCAAACCAGAGTGGTGTTTGGCCTCTCACATTTGGTCTGTCAGGATTGACATTACCCCAGGCAAGTAGTATTCTAACAACTCCCTCGTGCCCATTAATAGCAGCACAATGGAGTGGCGTGTCACCATCCCTATCTGGTTCATTAGGGTTGATGTCGCCCCGCCCGAGCAGTATTCCTACCACTTCCTCGCACCCATTTAAAGCAGCCTACACAAGAGGTGTATTACCTATGCAGTCTGCTTTGTTGATATCACAACCCTCCACCTCTACTAAACTAGCTACAATATGAACAATCCCGAAGAAGGATGCACGGTATAGACCACTGAACAGGGAAACTTTGTTGCAACGAACAGTGTGCAAATACAGTTCCTGTGCATTCAAGAGGGTTTCAGTGAATATGTGCTTATTGTAGTCGTCAAACAGTCTCAGCGCAAGCAATTTCGCGCAATCTGATAGGCCTATTTTTGCATGGATTCCCCAATATAAGGAAGAATATTCGAGAAAGGGTGTACTTTTGAGATTGGGAGAAGGACTGGTCGAATGAGCCTTGACTTGCTGGGAATTTAGATAACTTAAACAAGTTCTGCAATTGTGGAGTGAGCTGTACCAAAAAGCTCCGGATGAGCTCAAAGGTATTCTTGACGGGTGAAGTCGATTAACCGAACCGTGGAAGCCCCCTTATCTACGACAACAAGTCCCCGACAACAGGCCGGTATTGTTCCTATAGAAGGGACATTGTCGGTATTGAGATTTGGCGACCCGATTTTGACTGCTAGGGTATGGCACAGTTCATCAGGCTTCAAAGGCCTCTCCAAGTGAGAGATCCACAACAAAGCGGATATGCCAAGCCTCACTTTCTCCCCACCCAGTCCCTTTATCTGGCCCAGTGTTGCATCGTAAGCATTCCCCGTCCCCAAACCGTCGGTCATTGTGTGAGGCTTTCGTCGCCTTCGATGGATTGTGGTTTCATGGAGGATGGAATCGAGATTCAGTGAGACGAGAAGGAATCTAGATGGTATTTTTGTTAGTGGGTAACTTGAGTTTCCTCAGTGCGGTTGCTTCTACATACATTTCAGAAATATCCTCAGGAATTTTCTTCAAGATGTCCGCCTCTAGACTGCTGTCCATCGTATCCGGGGTTGTGTCCTTGTCTAGCTTGGTATGAAGATATCTGGTGATATTATCTCCCCTCATTCTGTTCGAAGCTTCTTCTCCAACAATGATTTGTAATGCCGGTTGCATGTGCATTCATAGCATCAACGAGCTGCTCAGATACTAATAGCGGTCATGGTCAGAAGTGCGGGTAGTCTGGTAGGGTGTGGGGTAGTAAATAAGCATACCAAGAAGTTCTTCAGCTTGATGCCAAGATATACCATATAGAAGGAAAAACGTCTCTTCAGAACCAATCAGGAGATTCCCAAAAAGGCAAACGTACGGGATCACATCACTGAGGTGAGCTTGCAGGTTTCAGGAATTGATCAAGTAAGGGTAGTCAATTTGCAGTGCATCATGCCTCCGACGAGAGGCTGTAAAAAAGCGTTGCCGAATATCAAGAGCGGAATGAGGGGATAGAGAATGGTGACTTCATGAATCAGTGCCCGGGTCACCCTCTCTAGAGCTTTGGTAGCCTTATTTGGGGCCTCTTCGTGATCCTTGGTTTTCTTTTGCAGGACAAGTATCTGGTTTTCATTGGTTGTATGGAGGGTAGTAGGAAACGGCCAGGTCATTGGCGCAAGTGGTCGTTGAATTGGTAAAGTATCTAACTTGTATTTTGCTGATTGCTTGAGCTCCTCACATCAAAGACCTCTTGACTCTGAAAACCTCATCCTGGTTGTCTCAGTTTCCATCAACCTTGGTATAAACCAACACAGTTACCATCCCGTTATTCTTTTTGATGGATAAAGGGTTCAGAAACAGATAGTGTTTGACAAAAATCATAGATTAGAATTTAGCAAAAGAGAGGGAAGTGTTTTTGGAATGGTAGTGGCTGGGTAGGGAAAAGGGAGAGTCGGGGGGAGAGGGTGGGAGAGACGACTTTTATTCTCTGTAAAGGCTGACTAAGAATATCAGGGAAACGTGTTCGTGCACAAATTTCCCCAGGGGCATCCACGAAGTTTACTACTAGTAACCTATCGGACAGGAAAGCGGATCAGGTGGGGAAGTGGATTACTTCATGGGTGAATTTTATTCAAATCTGTTACGGGTAACCACTCAGAGCTCAGTAGAGTAAAGGTTAAGCGTTTAGTGTTCGATAATGGAGTAGTGTCAAGAAGGCGTCGTAATTTTTATCGCCAATACTCGTTTCACTAAAACTACTAAGAGTATGAAGTGTAGATAATAACTTGTTATATTGATAAGATCTCTTCTCCGTTGCTGTCTGTCTAATAGCTGGGAGGAACTCTTATATTTATATCCCGCATGAGTTTCTGCGGCCGGTACATCTAATACCTATACTAACTAAGTACCTCCGCAGCAACTACTAATCCTTTTGTCTTATCAATCCTAAGTGCGAACACTCGTAGACCCTGAATAATTCCCCGCTTCTGGTCATTCAGCTTATTTTACTTCATCTTCCAGAGGGTGTGCGAGACCCCGCCAGTCGGAAGTAAGCGATGCCTTTGCCATATGAACTTAGTCTGAGTATGCCACCCAATTTGCGAACATACCAGTCGTTCCTCTGCTACCGAGGTGATCAGTCTCAATATCAGACAACGGTGACAACACAGAGGCATGACTGCATTATCTTTACGTAGAGTTGGTAGGCTTAGTGCTCCATCGCTTCTTTGATTTGCCTAGCGAGAATGGGCTTGCAGCTACGTCTCTTTAACTCCCGTCCGTTCTTGCAGACCTATGACTATTTGTGGTAGGTCAACGTGAAGTATTATTGTTTTCTGATTTGGTAGGCTTTTCTGCTCACACAGATATTATTTGTATCATATACTGGATTCCAGTTGTATGAGCAGTGCACACTACCCCTCTCATATATCCTGTGAACAGCTTCCGGTCGGATGGACGGCGACGACGTATACGGTGTTATGGGGAAGCTGCCAATTTCGGTATTTTTGCCGGTAACTAGCAACTTCACACAGTACTGCAGGCGACGTCCGGGCCCTACATCGGGGCCAGAGGGGGGTGTTGGAATTGCATATGCCTAACAAAATCCTCAATGCAGAAATTTCAACAAAACCAAACATTCTAATTAAAGAAAAAGAAGTAAATGCAAAATAAATAGGGAAATGAGGATTTATAACACGTAAATATGGTGGATATTTCAAGCAACACGGGCTTAACTTATTATTGCTGCACAAGTACTCTAGAGATAACCCTCCACTAGTACAAAATGCTAGATTATAAACAGAAACTCACAAATCCTGGGTCGGCTACAACGGAAAATCGGTAATTTAAAGGGTTTGGATGAGTATCCAAAGGTGGTAAGGGGGACTACTCGATACACATTTCCGACCTAGGAGTGGTAGACGCGGGTTCTCCTGCAGCGCCACCCCCCTCGCATGGCCCAACCTGGGTGGTGTTTAGTCATTATCTCTCATCTGGTTGGGATTGATGTCGCCCTGCCTAGGCAGCATTTTCACCACTCCCTCGTGTCCATTGCTCACTGCAAACCATAGTGGCGTTGGTCGAGCTTGGCCCGTTTGCTGGGGTCGATAACGCCCGGTCAGAGTAGCATTTCCACCGCACCAGGTACCCACTGAAAGCAGCATAATAGATAACAATTTTCACCCGGTTTTTTGGGGCGGAGTTCGCTCCTCTCGAGCAGGATTCCCAGCACTTCATCGTGGCCCATGAGCAGCCCACATGAGAAGCGTATTACCTGGGCAGTCTACCTGGTTGATATCAGGACCTCCCACCTCTACTAAAATTGCTACGATCTCAGCAATCCCGATGATCAATGCCTAGTGTAGACCACTAAACGGGGAAATTATATCGAAACAAGTGCTCCACAAGCACCACACCTATAGTTTCAAGAGGATTAAATGTAGAACGCCGGGCGGAGTTTAATGCCTTAATTTCAATACCGGCACTTATTCAAAACCTCCTAGTACTCTGTTCCGGAAATTATATTCCCTTTTGTAGCAAGACATAGCATATACTTGAGCCCACTTTAGGATCATGGCATATTGCTGGAGGCATGTCTATATAGTTGACACTAATTCGTGACTAAATAGAAGACCCGGTTTGCCTATATTGGGCAGCCTCAATCTTATGGGGGTGGGCGCAGTGAAAAGGAACCGCAGGAACAATCGGCAGAGTCTGGAGCTGTTTTATTGGACTGTTGGTGGGCCGGAAATAATGAACAATGGCACTGATCCCACGGAAAAATAAATAGCTCAATGATCCCCGATTATGAAGCTAATATAAATACCAATCAAAAAAAAAACCCCCATTTAACACCTCCACCGTAGGGTAGGGTAGGTCATTAAGAAGTGAGAAGAAACCTGACATGAGAACAGCTAGATATTTCGGTTCCTCTGCCCACTAGAGCTGTCACAAGCTTTCTCAACCTTTGGGTTTATCCGCCTAGCAAAAGCACATTGCCTAGCTGGCCAGCAATCCTACCACCTCTCATTGTTGCTTAAAACGTGGGCCGCCCCTCCCTTGGTAAGCTGGCTCCAAAGAGCACAATATTCAGTGTCACTATCCCAGTGCCAGCCTAGCACGGAACACTTCCCGCATGAAGGTGCTTCTACATCCTATTGGCCCGCTGTGAGGTATGACAATCAGACGGGGAAGTGAATCAGGTAAAATATGCCAAAAAAATCGAAATCTGAAAATCTCAATTGAAACCCAACACTCAGAAAACAAAATACAAGGGTGTAGGTAGTATTCCGGGGAGCATATTATGTTGGATTCACCCTTTTTTCAGCTGAATTAGAATGTTTTGTTTTGCCAAAATTTCTGCATTGAAGATTTGAATAAAATTCACATACAAAAGTGATTCACTTCCTCACTTGATCCGCTTTCCTGTCCAATAGGTTACTAATAGTAAATTTTGTGGGCACCCCTGGTGAAATTTGTGATGGAACAGGTCTCCCTGATATCCTTAGTCAGCCTTCACAGAGAATAAATGTCCTCTCCCCCACCCTCTCCCCCGGACTCTCCCTTTTCCCTACCCAGCCACTACCATTCCAAAAACACTTCCCTCTCTTTTGCTAAATCCTATTCTATCTTCCTTGTCAAACACTATCTGTTTACAAACCCATTACCCATCAAAGAGAATAACTGGATAATAACTAGGTTGGTTTATACCGAGGTCAATGGAAATTGAGACAACCAGGATGAGGCTTCCAGAGTCAAAAGGTCTTTGATGCGAGGAGCTCCAGCGAGTTAGATACTCTGTGAAATCAAAGACCACTTACGCTAATGAGCCTGGCCGTTCCCTACTACTCTCTGTATAACTAATGAAAAACCGGATACATGCCCTGCAAAAGAAAACCAAGAATGACGAAGGAGCCCCAAATGAGACTACCAAAGCTCTAGAGAAGACCCAGGCAATGATTCATGAAGTCACCATTCTCTATCCCCTCATTCCGCTCCTGATATTCGGCAACGCTTTTTTGCAACCTATCGTCGAAGGCACGATGCACTGCAAATTGACTACCCTTACTTGATCAATTCTTGAAACCTGCGAGCTCACCTCAGTGATGTGATCCCGTACGTTTGCCTTTTTAAGAATCTCCTAATTGGTTCTGAAGAGACTTTTTTACTTCTATATGGTATATCTTGGCATCAAGCTGAAGAACTTCTTGGTATGCTTATTTACTACCCCACACCCTACCAGACTATTTGCGCTTCTAACCATGACTGCTATTAGTATCTGAGCGGCTCGTTGATGCTATGGATGCACATGCAACTAGCATTACAAATCATTGTTGGAGGGTGAGCTTCGAACAGATCAAGGAGAGATGATATCACCAGATATCTTCATACCAAGCTAGACGAGGATACAACCCTGGATGCGATGGACAGCAGTTTAGAGGCGGACATCTTGAAGAATATTCCTGAGGATATTTCCGAAATGTATGTAGAAGCAACCGCAATGAGGAAGCTCAAGTTACCCGCTAACAAAAATACTACCTAGATTCCTTCTCGCCTCACTGAACATTGATGCCATCCTCCAAGAAACCACAATCCATTGAAGGCGACAAAGGCTCAACACAATGACCGATGGTTTGGGGTTGGGGAATGCCTATGATACAACACTAGGTCGGATAAAGGGGCAAGGTGAGGAGAAAGCGAGGCTAGGCATGTCCGCTTTGATGTGGATCTCTGACTCGGAGAGGCCTTTGAAGCCTGATGAACTGTGTCACGCCCTAGCAGTCGAAATCGGGTCGCCAAATCTCAATACTGACCATGTTCCTTCGGTAAGAACATTACTAGCCCGTTGTCAAGGACTTTTTGCCGTAGACAAGGAGGCTTCCACAGTCCAGTTAATCCTCTTCACCCTTCAAGAATACCTCCAGGCTCATCCCGAGCTATTTGGTCCAGCTCACTCGACTATTGCAGAAACCTGCTTAAGTTATCTAAATTCCCAGCAAGTCAAGACTCACTCAACCGATCCTTTTCCGGACCTTAAAAGTACGCCCTTTCTGGAATATTCTTCTTTATATTGGGGGGTCCACGCAAAAAGAGACCTTTCAGATTGCGCGAAATTGCTTGTACTAAGGCTGTTTGAGGGCTGCAGCAACTACATACCCACTAAAATCCTCTTGCAAGCACAGGTACTGTACTTGCACGTTTCTAGTTCGGATAAGCTTTCCCTATTCAGTGGTCTACACTGTGCATCGGTCTTCGGGATTGTCGAGATCGTAGCTAGTTTAGCAGAGATGGAGGGTTGTGATATCAACCAAGAAGACTGCATGGGTAATACACCTCTCGTGTGGGCTGCTTTGAATGGGTATGATAGAGTAGTGGAAATCCTGCTCGGGCTGGGCGACGTCAATCCCAACAAACCTGATAAGGATAGCGACACACCACTCCATTGTGCCGCTTTTAATGAGCACGAGGGAGTGGTGAAAATGCTACTCGGACGGGCCGACACCAACCCCGACAAATCAGACGTGCTCGGCCGGACACCTCTCAACTGTGCTGCTTATAGTGGGCATAAGGGACTGGTAGAAATACTGCTCGAACGGGGCGACGTTAACACCAACAAACTAGATAAGTATGGCCAAACACCACTGTTTTATGCTGCTTCGAATGGGCATGAAGAAGTAGTGAAAATGTTACTCGAACGGGGCGACGTCAACCCTGACAAACCAAATGAGGGCGGCCAAACAGCACTGTTTTATGCTACTTCAAACGGGTATGAAGGAGTGGTGAAAATACTACTCGAACGAGATGACGTCAACCCCAACAAGCCAGATGCACACAACTAAACACCGCTCTCGTTAACTACTAAGAACGGCCATGCGGGGTGGTGGTTCTTCTAGAGAACCCGTATCTACTGGTCCCAGCACGTCAGGCTATGGTGTAGTCCCCCTTACCACCCTCAAATATGGATATCCCACACGAAATTTTCGCCAAAACCCCATAGACATCCGCTGCTATTGCTGCAGTGCCTCCTACTCGTACCCCACTCAGCATGCTCCGGCATTCCATAACACCGCCCCGCGGTAATCGCTTTCTCCACTTTCCATCCTTTAGCGAGCCTACTATAGAAACTTAGCTAAATATTTTGGTCAAAGGAAATCACATGCCATGAGAATGAACATAACCGCGGTGTTCCGCTCCAAACCTCTATAGGGATTCTCTTTTATAGTTGAGTCAAGATTTGTGGCTTTATGTTTAAGCGCATTCTAGAGCTTGCCGTTGGTGGGGGGTCAGTTCTAAGACATTGCAATAAGTTTGGCAGGTGGCATAAATCTTCGATTATATCTACTTTCACTGCTGTTTTCCAGCTGTATGAGTACAGTACATCCTCTTTACATATTTGTTCTTCCTTAAATCTCATCACCCTCTCCTTCTTGCTACAATCACTTTTTTCCCTTTCCTCGCCTCTGAAACGCTGAAATAAGGATTATCCAGATATGGAGAAATAAACATGAAGTGCAAGTACAGTACTGCCACCAATCAATAACTGAACACGTCCCAGTAGTAACCGAGGGAGCCCCCGCAGCCAAGACAATGCGGGAATCCTTACTGTGAATGATGCTGATTAAGCCGGAAACCGCCTCAATGGGAGTCTTTAGTCGGTTCGTCCTACAACCCCAAAATGTAAGGGATTTCATAGCATCAAGGTGAAACTAAATCGAACCTACTCTTCACAAGTACCCAGGAACTTTCCCCGTTGCTGCCCGTTCAATTATTTTTGATAGGCAGCAATATCTCCAACATTGGTAAAAAAGCGAAGCAAAATTTAGCTTCTAACTTATCTATGTTGGTGACTGGTTTCCACTCGCTTACGGACATGGTTTAATGGAAGCCATGTTCACAGCCTACTACCCTCCAGATGCGAGTTTGGATCCAAGCTTGGAAGTCTGCCCTCACTTCCCAGTCTTTTTCTCCGAGGAAATTAATACAGTAAAGGGTCCTTCGGTTGTGAGACCAACTCCCATTCTCCGAGTATCATATCCATACCTAGATCACTGACGCTCTGTAAGGTACCTCGATGGACTAGGCCGAGCGTTTTCTCTCTGCATCCAATGCAAGTTGATACTGCATCTCGGCTTCGTCATGTTTTGCTTGACAATCCAGCGCCGTACCGAGATCATTGACACTCTCTAAGGTGTCTCGGCGGTCAAACCCGTGAGTCCCCTCTCTGCCCTCCAATGCACATCGATAATCCCGGCTTTGTCGTACTTTTCCCGACAGCTCGGCGCTATACCGAGATTATTGACACTGTTTTAGGTATCTTGATAATCTAAGCCGAGCGCCCTCTCTCTTCCCGCCAACGCACGTCGATGCATAATCTCAGCCTTGTCATACCTCCCCAGATGATGCAGTGCTACACCAATATTATTGATACTGTTTAAGGTGCTAATTATTATAAATTTCATAATCCAAAATTTCCTCCACTTCCTAGGGGGGGGTGGCAAAACAAAAAAATAGTAAACTAGGCTCAGACGCTCCCAAACCTCAGTGAACACAAAGGACGCAATTTCAAACATCCCGCAAGTACCAAACGTCCACGCAATAGCATTAGCCTGGCTTCACAACGATTCCGAACTTGAACATGAGCGCAATGATTCCCAAATGGTGGTACCCTGACCACACGGAGGTAAAATGGAAAATTCATAACAAATCTCCCTGCGATCTGCCTGATTTTACTAATAATCCCACCGCCGATACCCGGAGCGGTCGGCACAGTACCAAAAAGTTTTCATTCTACATTCCCTTACAATTGAGTGCAGTGTTCCCAGCCGTCCAGTCCGTCCGTCTTCGGGGGAGGACGGGACGGACTACGGCCCGTAGCCCGTCTTTTTTGGGGGACTAGGACGGACTACACCCAAGAGAGTAAGGACCGGACGGACCGTAGGGGACTATGGTCCTAGTACTTGGGCCGCCGTGCTTGCCAAGTTCAAATTCTCCACCTCTAAACAATAAACAATTAGTTTTAAGATCATGAGACATCACTCGCGGGTTCCCCGGGCGCCCCCCCGACGTCCCCTGTAGTCCCTTACTGGCTCCTTCGCTAACATTGTCTCCTGGCATGTGCAATTATCTCACACTATCCCCCACCATCACCCGTAAACGTGCAGCTAGTTTGTTGCACAAATTCCTTTCAGCCATGAGTTTGCTCATAAACTCAGATTACCGGAAAAGTGTGAAGGTAAAAGACCCCCCAAGTACACAATATCGTTCCTGCAGCCTAATCTCCTCTACAATTGCCACTACAAACATGTATTTAGATGTGTCTACTACCATAAACCTCCAGTGCCTTTAACTTATTTTCCATCTCTTTAATTTCTGACCCACTTCCGGCAAATCCAAATCCAGCAAGCGACCCCGGCCGTCCTCCACCATCCCCCGCCGTCCTCAATGGTCCCCTACAGTCCCTTACCATGCCCAGCCGTCCTTTATCTTCGCCTGCAGTCCCTTGCAGTCCCCCCCTTGTCCCTAACTAACATGTCTCACCCTGTAGGGCCCGCCGTCCTACCCAAAGACGGCCGTCCTGCCCGGAGGCACCCCTGGACGGACTACAGGAAGCCGTCCCGCTCCGTCCGGTGCTCTTGGCAGTCCCCCCGTGGGCCCCGCCGAGCCCCCGGACGGGCGGGAACACCGATCGAGTGCGGCTGGGAAGGAACTGTACCATACATACAACCGGCACAGCACTATAAGAACCTGAATAATCAAAACCGCGTGCTAGGGCTGTAAGGTTGCTTTTTTGCTGGTAAGGTGTGGTACTCCCTTTTTTTTATCTTTGGCTCGGGCTGAGCAGGTTCAGTCTTCCCCAGCGAAGAAATTTTGGACGCAGATTAAATCCAGTTCTTACGGCTTACAGTGCGAAAATAAACCATAATCAACTCACCAACCGGGAATGAACCCAACACTAAAAATACCTACCGCGACTCAGAGAAGCCCTGACGCCCAGTGCGATAGAAGCGAGTACCCCAAATGCCCCCAAGCCCCATTCAGGATACTCAACATCCAAAAGTCCAGTCAGACGGATTGAAAGGGGAGAGATGAAAGGGCGCCCAAGTGATAGCCCATGATAGCTCACAATTAATGAGAGCACTCAATCTTGGTATGTAGACACCACCAGGGGAAATAAATCCATTCCCCACCTTGATCCCGCTAACACCTACGGCAGAAACCACAAAGCAGTGCAAAGCACATTCAAACATAGTACAGCACACCTGTGCCCGACCTGATCGGCCTTTGCAAAGTCTAACCGGAATACTCGAAAGATGCAGCGGGGGCTCTAATGGATGTGCTTTGGCCAGAACAGAATCGTGTGAGAAGTAGGGGGCGGGCCGCTTGTCCATTGTCATAGATAATTAGATAGATTAAGAGAAAGTGCACTCGGATCTCCCTTCGGGGGAGCACAATTATTGCAGGTTTTGTGAGCGGAAGCTCACATAGCTGACATGCCTGATAGGATATGGTAGAGATTTGAGTGTGTGAATAGCTGCAGATGGAGTATATAGTGGTTATGTTTTGGCGGACTATGGGCTTATCTGTAGTCCATTCCCTACCTGACTGTTCACCGCTAGCAAAGAATGAAAAGAAGCCGCAATAGAGATGGTGAAGTCAAGGAATCTGAGCACACTGAGTTAAATCGGGTTTACTTTTTGAAAGAGGGAAGAGGGCATAACAAAGAGGACCACGGCTTACTGTGGTGTTTATCGGCATGGTGGGGAGGGGGGGTAGTGGGGGTGGAAGCCTCTCTGGCACCAACCGTCGTGGGCCTGCGCACCACTTTCGATAAGTGATTCGAGCTTGGCTTGGACCGGCATCACGGCTTCAGGCCTGTGGCAGTACACATGGCACTCTATCGGGAAGGAGCGGGCGTACCAGACGAAATGGTGTATGTAGAGGGGACTTAGCTTGTGAAGCGGAGGGCCAAAGCAATGACCCACACGAAGAGAGAGGGGAAAAAAGAAACAATTGATTTCGCCTGGGCTCGAGGCGGGGACCGCCAGTGCTTTAAAGTTTAAACCAATGTAATAATCTACTACACCACACCATATCAAATAATAAAAGGAGGAAACTTAATCGTCATCTTGTATATAACCATCTATATTACAATGTAATATCTGTCCTTTGTAAGTAAATAAAGGGCTAGTTCTTTCCCGTGATAGATAAGATCCAGGTTCCGGGCTCTAGAGCTATGATATTGTAGCTACATGATTTTATTATTCGCCGCACTTCTACATATGGGACTCAGATGCACTGGAACTTTAGTGATATGTTTGAAGATGTCACAGGAAATCTCTCAGGATGTTCTTGTTAAATGGTTTTACGAGCATTAGATGAATAGAGGGGAGAAGACATTCTTATTTTTCATTAATCATACATAGTACTACCCTCTTTACGCCTTGGATCTGTTGCGACCAAGGAAAATGATTTACCTTCATAATCCCTGGCAACCAAACCACCCACTTAGCCCCACTGTCATTCTCGAATATAACAATTGAATCACGTCAACCAAGAATGCTGTACCTAATGCACCTAACACGAAACCCAAGCTCTATCTACATATACAGCTGCATTGATAAGGTTTCTAAAGTAGGCTTCCTGCTCAAATCCCCATCCCCGACGACGATCCGTAATTCCCGTTGCACGCGCATTCATGGCATCCACGAGCTGATTAGATCCTGATGGCAGTCACAGTTAGAAGTGCAAAGAGTCTTGTGGTATGTGGGGTAATAAATAAGTATACCGAGAAATTGTTCGGCTTGTTGCCAAGATATACCGTACAAGACTACAAAAGTCTCTTCATAACTGATCAAGCGATTCCTAAAGAGACTAACATCTAAGATAACATCGCCCGCATGATCGCGCAGGTTGCCGGAGTCGGTAATGTAAGGGTCGTCAATTCGGAGTGAATCTTGTCTTCGACGATATGTGGCGAAGAAGCGTTGCCGTATATCGATAGCAGCTCCCTTCAGAGGACGGAGAATCGTTACTTCATTAATCAGGTGGTGGACCTTCTCGGTAAGAGCCTCTCGGGCTTCCCTTTCTACCTTTAGAGCCTCTTCGTATCCTTGGCTCTCTGCTCTTCGTATGCTTGGCTCTGCACTCTTCTGGCTTCGCTTTCTCCTTTTAGAGCCTCTTCGTATCCTTGGCTCTCGCGAAAAGCAGATGGCAAAACATATGAAGAGGCCCTAAAAGGAGAAAGCAAAGCCCGAAGAGCAGAGAGCCAAGCATACGAAGAGGCCCTAAAAGGAGAAAGCGAAGCCCGAAGAGCAGCTTCACTTTCCACCTTTAAGGCTTCCATGTGATCCTCGGTTTTCTTTTGTAGTGTAATTATCTGGTCTTCCATCCGCTGAATGGAGAGTAGGAGGGAACGGCCGCGCTCGTTGGCATAAGCAGTCTTTCGATTTGCAGAGTTTCTAACTTGCATCCTGCGGATTGCTCGAGTTCCTACCGTCAAAGACCTCTTGACTCTATACACCTCATCCCTTTGGTCTCCATTTTCATCGACCTCGGTATAAACCAATCCAGAAACCATTCCGTTATTCTTCCTGACGGACAAAAGGTTCGGAAACAGACAAAAGGTTCGGAAACGGACAAGGTTTGATAAAAATAATCCCCTGTGATTTGGTAAAGGGGAAGAACGTCCTTCTTGAATAATAGTTGTTGGATAAGGAAACGGATAGGGTTTGATAAAAAGAATCGATTGTGATTTAGTAAAGGGGAGGAACGCCTTTCTCGAATAATTGCGGTTGGATAAGGAAATGGATGGGGCTTGATAAAAGAAATCTGTTGTGGTTTGGTAGAGGGGAGCAACGTCTTTCTCGAATAATAGTGGCTGAATAAGGAAAAAAGAGAGTCGGGGAGAGGGAGGGAGAGAACAACATTTATTCTCTATGGGGGCTGACTAATGGTGGCAGGTAGACGTGTTCCTGCACAAATTTCCCCAGGGCATCCTCAAAGTTTGCTAGCCCATATGGTTTAGCGTAATGATCTTCTCCCGAGTGATCCTACATGAAGAATCAAAAAAAACATTTAACACCTCCACCGTAGGGTTAGTCATTAAGAAGTGAGAAGAAACCTAACGCGAGAACAGCTGGATATTCGGAAAAAAGAACAAAAAAGAGATGTATAGAGAAATTGCCAACATTAAACTTTCATGCCCGATCAACCACGAACCCCTCGTCCCCGTCACAATACCTTGTCTAAGACACTCTTCGCCAGGCATAGAGAAACCCAGAGAGGTGGTTAAAACACTTTAGAGTCGCTGGGTGGTCTGGCCCCAGAGCTCTCTCTGCCTCCGTAACTGCGCACCGATAGAAAAAATCCGCTTCCTCGTATTTTCTCTTCTCGCACAGCACTGCACCCAGCCTAATGAGGCTACGGAGGGTGTGTCGATGGCCTAGCCCCAGAATGCTTTCCCGTCCTGCAAGCGCACGCCGATGCATCATCTCCGCCTCATCATACTTTTTCTGTTTGTGCAACGCCCCAGCCAGATTATAGACGCACACCAGTGTGTCTTGATGGTCAGGTCCAAGCGTCTTCTCCGCACCCACCATTGCCTGTCTGTAACAAATCTCCGCCTCGTGGTGCTTATCCTGATTACGCAGTGCCACACCAAGATTATTGACACTTAGTAGGGCATCCCGATGATCAGGTCCAAGTACCCTCTCTCTGCCTTCCAGCGCGCGCCGACACATAACCTCCGCTTCGCTATACCTTTTCAGATCAAGCAACGTCTCGCCCAATGTATTCATGCTGTTGAGGACATCCGGGTGATCGGGCCCCAGAGCTTTCTTCATAGCTCCTAGGGCATGCCGATAGACGATCTCGGCATCCTCATACTTTTTCTGATCCAACAGCGTCACACCTAGACTAACGATGCTCAGTAGGGTATCTGGATGATAGGGTCCAAGCAATTTTTTCCTTCCTGCTTGGGTAGATCGAAATATCATCTCCGCTTCTTCGTACTTCCTCTGCTGATACAGTGTCCGACCGAGGTTATTGGCGCTTGTAAGAGTTTCCGCTTGATCTACTCCTAGAGTTTTCTCTCTTCCTGCCAATGCACGCCGACACATAACCTCCGCCTCGCCATACCTTGCCAGATCAAACAGCGCTTCGCCGAGGACACTCATACTGTTGAGGGCATTTGGATGGTCTGGCCCCAGAGCCTTCTCCATAGCCCCAAGGGCATGTCGATATATGATCTCAGCTTCCTCATACTTTCTCTCATCAAGAAGCGTCACAGCTAGCCCAATAACACCCTGTAGGACGTCTGGGTGATGTGGCCCAAGTGCGTTTTCCTCACCTGGTGCTACATGCCGATGCATACTTTCCACTTCGTTGTTCTTTCTCCGACCACGTAGCACCGCAGCTAGATAATTGGTACTATGTAAGGTATCTCGATGATCTGGCCCGAGCGTTTCCACCCTACCCGCCAATGCACGTCGATGCATAATCTCGGCCTCATCGTACATTTCCAGGCGATACAGCACCACACCTAGATCGCTAACGCTCCGCAAGGTATCTCGATGATCCGGCCCTAGTGTTTTCCCCCTGCCCGCCAATGCACGTCGATGCATAATCTCGGCCTCATGGTACATTTCCAGACGATAGAGCACCACACCTAGATCACTAACGCTCTGCAAGGTATCTCGGTGATCTAGTCCGAGCGTTCTCTCTCTGCCCACCAATGTACGCCGATGCACAGCCTCGGCTTCGCCGTGCTTTCCCCGACAATTCAACACCACACCTAGATCACTAGCACTCCGTAAAGTATCTCGATGATCTGGCCCAAGAGCTTTCTCTCTCCCCGCTAATGCACGTCGATGCATACCCTCCGCTTCGTCGTACTTTCCTTGACTGCGCAGAGCTATACCGAGGTTATTAACACTAGTTAAGGTATCTCGATGAACTAGGCCGAGCGTTTTCTCTCTAGCCGCCAATGCACGTCGATGCATAACCTCGGCCTCGTGGTACTTTTCTTGACATTGCAGAGCCGTACCGAAATTGTTGACACTCCGTAAGGTATCTGGATGATCAAACCCGAGCGTCCCCTCTCTGCCCGCTAATGCGCGTTGGTGCATAATCTCGGCCTGGTGGTACCTCCCCAGATGATGCAGCACCATGCCTAGATCACTGACGCTCTGTAAGGTATCTCGATGAACCAGGCCGAGCGTTTTCTCTCTGCCCGCCAATGCAAGTTGATACATCATCTCGGCTTCGTCATGTTTTTCCTGACAATCCAGCGCCGTACCGAGATTATTGACACTCTCTAAGGTATCTCGGTGGTCAAACCCGAGAGTCCCCTCTCTGCCCTCCAATGCACATCGATGCATAATCTCGGCTTCGTCGTACTTTTCCCGACAGCTCAGCGCTATACCGAGATTATTGACACTGTTTAAGGTATCTTGATGATCTAAGCCGAGCACCCTCTCTCTGCCCGCCAACGCACGTCGATGCATAATCTCAGCCTCGCCATACCTTCCCAGATGATGCAGCGCTACACCAATATTATTGATACTGTTTAAGGTGCCTCGATTATCTACCCCGAGAGTTTTCTCCCTACCCGCCAATACACGTCGATACATAATCTCGGCTTCACCGTACCTTCCCTGACAACCCAGAGCCACACCTAGATCCTCAACACTTTGTAAGGTATCTTGATGATCTAGCCCGAGCGTTTTCTCCCTGTCCACCAATGCACGTCGATACATCATCTCGGCTTCGTCGTGCTTTTCTTGATAACTCAGCGCCGTACCGAGATTGTTGACACTCTCTAAGGTATCTCGATGACCTGGCCCGAGCGCTTTCTCCCTGCCCGCCAATGCACGCCGGTACATAATCTCGGCTTCGCCATTCTTTCCTTGATAACTCAGCACTATACCAAGATTATTGACACTATTTAAGGTAATTCGATGCTCTGGCCCGAGGGTTTTCTCTCTACCCGCCAACGCGCGTCGATGCATAATCTCTGCTTCGTCGTACTTTCCCAGAGCCCGCAGCGCCGTGCCGAGCTCATCGACACTCTCTAAGGTGTCTCGATGATCTGGCCCAAAAGTTTTCTCTCTGCCCGCTAATGCACGTCGATGCATAATCTCGGCTTCGTCGTACTTTCCCTGGTCATGGAGTGCCACACCCTGGCCATTGATGCTCCTTAAGCTATCCGGATGATCCGGGCCAATTATCCTCTGCACGCCTGCCCGCATAAACCGACGCATAACTTCTGATCCGCAGTATGCCCGCTGAGCTATTGGATATGCGGATTTCGGGGTCCAAGTCTCCCCTCTGTTGCGACGGGTGAAGAGAACTCCTGGTTTGAGCTGAAGTCGTCGCAGTCGTTCCGAGGACGAATTTCCTTGTCTATTGGGCAGTCGCTGCTGCTTATTTCTCTAAAATACTTGAGTAAGCCCTGGACACGATCGGGAAACATTCTTGCTGGAGCTCTGACTTTTGATTCTATAAAACGTTAATTTTAGAAATTGCTCCTATGAACACTAGCCAAGACCCAAGATTACTCTCGGTGCAAGGGCTACACTTACGGTACTCAGTTCGTACACTAACTCCCCGACTCCTACTATTCTGTTTCTCCCCTCCTCGGCTTCCTTTCGATCTTCCTGATAGTTTTTCACCCGAACCGTGGGTTTGATCAGCCTGTAGCGCCCCAACACCCAGCGTCAGATAACGAGCGGATTCTACATTAATTGAGAGGGTCAAACCTGCGGTATGATGTAAAAAATGATCCGAAATATTTCTCATGCGATAATCGAAGGGGAGCGTTCCGGTATGGAGCCCAGTGGATATGAAAATCGTCGATTTGGATCAAGATAGCCTGTGCTTAACACGGGGCGAGGCTGAGAAGTGAAGAGCACCCATCAAAACCAATCACGCGGTTCCCCGTCTATCCTCTTGATCGGCGACCCTAGTACGGTAACCGCAACGTCGTTCCAGGCTCCGCAAGCTCTAGCAGAAGGGCTCAATGTCTAGAACGATACTCAACCTGAACAGCCGTAACGAGTGGGCAAATTTCTTGAAAACAGGACCATCTCTTGGAGAGGGGGGTTTTTTTCACTAATGAACATCGGCTACTATTATTACTGGCAGCCCCAGCTGGGTAGTGGGGTACAGTACCAAGCGTGCAATCGATCGGCGACCGATTCAAATGCCGGCGCAGCACTGTACAGTACAGTACTCGTACCGCCACACCAGACTCAAACAAAATACACCGATAGGCAACAATCTAGGGAGAACACCAGGCTTGCAAAAAATGGCTTAATATTGCTACCTAACTCAGCCATATCAAGCACACTGGGCAGACAAATTATTTCGTCCGAAACCCCTCCTTACCCGTCATCACGTCCATTGCTTTCAAACACGGGCAACCAATACCCTGTGCCAGCGGCAGATAGATAGTGGTAATACTCGAGTGGAAGTACTCTCTGATAAGTCGATCGCCGTTCCGTATGGATAGCCGGTGCTTCGCGAGAACTAAGAAACATGTTTCTCACCTGGAGTTGATAACAAGCACCAAGGAAGGCCTTGCCCATCGGAAGGCTAGATTTTCGACCAATCCGATTCCATTCCGCCGACTAATTAGGAGCCAGAGAAGCTTCTGCGCCTCGCCCCCCAATGGCTTACGAGTGCGGCGGACTAATAAAATCGTCACGTGAGTCCGATAAGAGAGATTACACGCCCGTTTTTTCTCGTCGGACTCGCGTGGAGATTATATCAGTCGGCCGCACTCGTACAATATTTCCTCCACTTCAAAGATCCTTTCCCTATTCTTCTATTTTGCCCTGGGAGCTTCCATGTTTGCCACCACGCAAGCGGAGTGACCCTGATTAAGGGACATAATCTACCTAATTGGTTTCAGACTTTCACAAGACACCACTCACAAAATATCATACCATACAAGATGGAGTGGTGGGGGGGCGGAGGGGCAGGATGAAGAGAAATAGGGTTTCGGTTGGCCCCGCACCCTGTAAGTTTCTGCGCTTTTTTACTCGAGTTTGTGCGCAAGCTACACCGATGCGCCCGAAACCTCTAAAAAGGGTTCTTCTCGATCCTCCTTTTGATAACTTAACGACAACCTTCCCTAGAACAATCACAGTATCATGTACGGTACAGTACAAGCACAAGTAGCACCACCCTCTTTTCCTTTTTTTTTTTTTTTTAAAAA
>QLOI01000219.1:0-42189 GCA_003313605.1 Tuber umbilicatum | reverse complement strand
TTAAAAAAAAAAAGTCCGTACAGATCAGTTTAGGTACAGTACAACCATGTGATACGAGACCGAGGCTCATCCGCTGGACTCGATCCAATCGAGTAAGTTACGACATAAGGCTCAAAGCACTATAGTAACAAAAGAAAAATACAAACGTGGGGGGACTGCCTGCTCCATTGAGATATTGCTCGCCGGTGTCGCATCACCCGTACAATCGTCACCTATAAGAGCGCTTCTCCAGGCGGGGCACAGTAGCGTTCGAGCTGTGTCGCCTTTCAGTGGGCAATTTCTTCCCTCTCCCGTACCTTTCGCCGCTAAAGTTGAAACGATACCACTCTGTGCGGCTGGCGAGCACCGAATCCAACCTAAATTTAGGCTCCGGGTTGGAAAGGTTTGGAGTAGTGGAAATGATCGGAATGGAGGTTTCACGGAACGAGGGGTATTTAAGGGCGGGGAGGAGCTGAGTAGAGCAAGTATGATACAGTGCACTGGGTTAGAGCCGACCGTGTTAGGAGTTGTACTAAAGGGGTTTAGAGTGGGAAGCTAAAGTAAAGGAAAGAGAGGAAACAAATATCGGAAAATATTACCAGAGTGTGCTCTACCGTAGCGCGCGATGATCCGGGTACGTCCGAGTCCGCCCAACACAATACCGTAACTTGGTGAGTATCAGTCCGTGTATTTCAAACATTCGAAAAGTAATTCTACATGATGAGTATGTTGGCTTACGGTAAACTCACCAGACGCCGTTAGCTGGGCCGGTATAAGAAACGGTTTAGATCACCGGGTTTGCGCGGGTGGGCGGTCTACACACGGGGCACAGCGGAGGAAAAGTGAACTCAATTCATGTTTTATTAAATACACAATTAACCCCCGGCATCGCGGATAAGAATACCGCATATCCAACTTGGCTCTTCCCTATATGCTATCAAGCCCTCATCTTCGAATCATTCATCCATCCGTCCTCTAATCTCTCCAGGTTGGCCATGTGGAACCCGCTTGCTGCGGGGCAGAAGGGAACTCATATCCCCCGCGCTTTCAGCCGCACGAGCCCCCCTTGACGAAAAACACCATTACCAGGCATCAAATTACATCGTGTGAGACATCGCTTCCTAGTATCGTACATTGCAGCGGCAATTTACCGTGGGTATCGGTCGTTTACCCGCGTTCGTGGAGCGTGCGACGGAATTCTCTCAGAAGGGAAAGAAGTTGTGATGGGGAAACGGAGACTAAGGGGAGGGATACCCCCCAACCCGCCGATGATCGGATGTCGCAGAAGGCTGTGGGGAGTTCGGTCGCCCTGGGGAATTTTGGTTGGGTGCGCGCGGTGCGAGCTTTGGAATCTCGATATGCGCCAAGCGATGCAAGTAGATATCCGGTGCCCGAGTTGCCTGGGGGTAGCCGACAGGAGCAGAGTTTGCGCCAGCTGTTGAGCCCCGTTCAGAGAATCAACAATCACAGCGTATTCAGGGACCGCACGGAGCGTAGTCGGACTGGAGAAATTATATCGATATATGCTGAATACTTGTGCGCCGCTCTCTAAAATCATTTCGCCATGTAGGTCATCTGCATCCAGATCATGCATAGAAGCTTTGGCTGCATGCAGAGTTTTTCCGGTTTATACAGTGCTTGTAGAATAGGAGTTAATTCCACAGTTAAAAGAAGCCTTACTCTTAGTTACCCCCGATGAGCAAGACTAAACAGTCTGAATAGCCTCATGGTATCACCTCCGAGCTCACGACTGTCGAAAGGACTTGCGCTTCATATTTTTCTCTCTAAATATAAGAAACCCTCGCGTCTACACTTCAGAGGGGAGGGAAAGGGGGAAAAATTATTTAGCGAAAAGAGTAATGTGCAAATGCGGAAAGGAGGATTTGCAACCAGAGGAAAATAATAAAGTAGATGTGATGGAAATCTCAAGCCACACCGGCTTACTTAATGTACAGTAGCAGATATAGGCCACCACCAACGCCAGACACTAGATCACAAACAGAAACTCCCAAATACTTACCTGACTACATAGGAATATCCGTATAGAGGTTTAGGTAATTGTGTAACTGATATGTGCATTGCAATTTAAGACGAGTTTCTGCAGCACTCTTACCTAGGAGGAGGGAGGGCAGCAATTGGCGCAAGGCGCCGTTTTAAACCACAAGATGAGGCTGGGCAGGGATGAGAGAGGGTGGCAGTAATGGGATAGACATGTTCGTGGAACCTTCGCAGTTCTCACGAGAGAAGCACATAGGTTATCCTGATTTGAAGGCGGAAAGTCATGCTTCTCAGCCTTGAGTTCTGGGTAAGGCCGATGTTGGGGACTGGAGCAGAGCCATCTCTCCCGCCTAGCCACGCTTAATAGCCCACTAGAGTGGTGTTCGGCTAGATCTATCGAGTTTGTCGGGGCCGATGTCACCCCGCCCGAACAATATTTTCACCACCCCCTCGTGCCTATTCCGAGTAGCAGAACTGAGCGGCGTTACGCCGTTGTTATCTGGTTTGTTGGGGTTGACGACGCCCCGGCGGAGTAGTATTTTCACCACTCCCTCATACCCACTCCGAGCAGCCCACCAAAGGGGTGTTCTACCAAATCTGTCAGGTTTGTCGGGATCAACGTCGCCATGTCCCAGTAGTATTTTCACTACCCCCTCGTGCCCATTCTGAGCAGCGAGACAGAGTGGTGTTAGGTAGCAATCTGGTTGATTAGGGTTGACTTCTTCCCGACCGAGTAGTATTTTCACCACTCCCTCATGCCCATTCTTCGCGGCAAACCGGAGCGGTGTTTGGCTGGACCTATCCGGTTTGTCGGGGTTGACATCGCTCCGCTCGAGCAGTATCTTAACTACCCCCTCGTGCCCATTAAAGGCGGCGCAATGGAGTGGTGTCTGGCCATTATTACCCGGTTTTTCGGGATTAACGTCGCCCCATCCGAGCAGGGTTTTCACCGCCCCCTTGTGCCCATTAAAAGCGGCACAATGGAGTGGTGTGTCGCCATCTTTATCTGGCTTGTTAGGGTCGACGCCGTCCCGCCCGAGCAGTATTCCCACCACTCCCTCGTGCCCGTTCAAAGCAGCCCACACGAGAGGTGTATTACCCATGCAGTCTTTTTGGTTGATATCACAACCCTCCGCCTCTACTAAACCAAGTATAATCTCGACTATCCCGAAGAAAGATGCACAGTGCAGACCACTGAAGAGAGAGACTTTGTCGAAATCGGCATTTTGCGTGTACGGTTTCAGTGCTCTTAAGAGGATTTTGGCGGATATGTGGTTATTATAGTCATCAAGCAGCTTCAGCGCAAGCAACTTCGCGCAATCTGAAAGATCTTTTTTTGCATGCATTCCCCAATATAGAGAAGAGTATTCGAGAAAGGGTGTGCCTTGGAGATCGCGAGAGGGATTGGTTGAAAGAGCCTTGACCTGCCGGGAATTCAAATAACTTAAGCAGGTTTCTGCTATTGCTGAGTGAGCTGCACCGAAAGGTTCAAGATGAGCCCTGAGGTACTCTTGTAGGGTGAAGTGGATTAACCGAACTGTGGAAGCCTCCTTGTCTGCGATGACGAGCCCCTGACAACAGGCTAGTAATGTCCCTATCGAAGGAACATTGTCGGTATTGAGATTTGGCGACCCTATTTCGACTGCTAGGGCGTGACACAGTTCATCAAGCTTCAAGGGCCGTTCCGAGTGAGAGATCCACATCAATGCGGCCATTCCAAGCCTCGCTTTCTCTCCACCTTGGCCCCTTATCCGACCCAGTGTTGCATCGTAAGCATCCCCCAACCCTAAGCCATCGGTCATTGCGTTGAGCCTCTGTCGCCTTCGATGGATTGTAGTTTCTTGGAGGATCGCATCGATATTCAGCGAGACGAGCAGGAATCTAGATAGTATTTGTCAGTGGATAACCTGAAGTGTCTTCTTTAGTGTGGTTGCATCTACATACATTTCAGAAATATCGTCAGGAATTTTCTTCAGAATATCTGCCTCCAGGCGGCTGTCCATCGCATCCGGAGTTGTGTCCTCGTCCAGCCGGGTACGGAGATAACTGATGATATCATCTCTCCTGGGGGTGACAGATACACTGAGGACTCTTCCAGAGAGACGCTTCAGGATTTCAGCTTGAATGTGTGATCTTCCAGTTACAAATATTCGAGTGCCCGGAGACCTTAAGAGGATTTGTTTGAGCGAGTCAAGAACCTTGACCCGATCTCCTGCCACGCATTCATCGAGAGCGTCGATGCAGATCAATGTGCGCCTCTCGTAAGAGGTAGCTTGTAACATCTTCACAATATCAGAAAGCCCCAGTCCCCGCCCACCAATTGCATTTTTCTGGTCTTCGTAGGCTTGCACTATTTCTTCAGGTACCTTTTCCAGTCCGTTCACAACCTGTTTGAGCAGGGCGCCCAACATGCTCGTCGATGACTGCTCCTTTTGAGTTGCGAAGTCAAAGTAAAAACATGCAACGGTGACATTTCGCCCTCTAACCTGATCGCACAACCTGTCTATCACTAGTGAGCTAGCATCGCAGCTTGTCAGTACTCGCCATTTTCTATCTATTCCTTGAGATTCGTCCTTGTTACCTAATATAGGTCTTGCCAGCCCCTGGATCTCCACAGCAAAACAAAACTGCGCTCTCGGGTTCTTCTCCCCCATTGCCGGCATACCAGCTTCTAAATTCCTCCGTTTGTAAGAGCCACTCCCCTATGCTTTCCACTCGGCGGTCTCGAATGTCCTGGTGCCGTAGCCTAGGATCTAGTGGGGATAGCCAGGCGAGGATATTAGACCGGTCATCAGCAACAGTAAAGTTATTCGATACGTTAACCGTCGTCGTCGTCGTCGTCGTCGTCGTCACTTTGTTCAAAGAGTTTGTATTATTACTAAAGTGCTGAGACATTTTCTCTTTTTGTTGCTCAGGACGGCGTAGATGTAGATGGTTAGTGGAGTTAGTCGACCACAGGGATTCCAGGGGGCTGAAGCAAAGCGGGGTCTGTTGTGGAGCCTCATGGATGCTACAGGACCATCCAATCATTCTCCCCCAAATTTGCGCCAACGCCCCTCCTGTGCTGACCGCGCTCGAGCATTGGTGGTCCTTCGTACTCGAGTTATCCCTTTAGGAAATACCACAATTATTTAACTGCTACCGCCGCAGTATAAATCTTGCTCTGCAATAAATGACCACCCTAGGGCACCTACTGTGGAATCAGCTCGTTTGGCAAATATACGAGTGCAGTGCTGCTCAACAACCGCAACGAATGAATCAGTTGAAAATCATACACACCGCCTAACTTCAAGCATCATAGCATAGTTCTTTGTGATGCCAATAGAGACCGGAAAACTCTCCCCGCAGCCTTGCACCAAGCGCTATGAAGATACTGTACGTGCCGCGCTTTTTGATACCCATCGCCCACAAAGCACAGTGCAGTGCTTTTTTACAGCGCAGCGCGGTGCCGTTTTGCGGTGGATTTCAACATTCGTCGTAATCTACCACACCCCCTGATGACCGAGGAGCCAGTCTGTTAAAACCAAATACCGTTCGACAGCTAACCGAAGTATTGGTTCAAAGAGTCGTTGAATATGCCGGTGAACTGCCTTCTATCAGAGCCTAGGATAATTCAGGACCTAATATCTACTACTAAACCACTGGTGGCTGAATCAGAAGTGTAGATCTCCGGAATTACTACGGCGACACTTCTAGTACGCCCGGCCCCCCACAAAAAAAAAAACGTAAGCAAGAACCGTGATTGGTACAGCCCCTGCGAGAAGAAAACTTAAGTCCACTCTCACGTTGCTACACTTAAGCGCTATTATCTCCAAACGAACGACTTAACTATCTCCACCTTTACTCGGTTGTTCTATAATGCCGTCACAAGCTCTCACTCCCTTCAGTTGTAGGCTCGAGTAGTATGTTTACATAGTGTCTGGTGCGACACAATTACTATAAAGTGCTATACGATGCCGTAAACCCCCAGGCGCCGTTGGCGGGACCAGTATAGAAAACACTTTAGGCCTCAATGGGAATGCAATGATGGGGGTTGCATATGGCGTACTGAGGGGGAAGAGCAAACCCATTATACGTTTCCAAAATTCACAATTATCCCTGCATTGCGCATAATATCGTGCACCCAATCCGGCTCCCCCTTCGCAGTTCTCCCGCACACACTCCTCTTCATCTGTCACCAAAGCCCCATCTCGGGTCCTTCTAATCGTCCCCCAACCTCTACATGTTGACGGCCCGGAATCCGCTTTTTATAAGGAAACTCAATTTATCAATGCTTTCCGCAACATGAACTTCTGTAGCAAAAAAAACACCACTACCCGGCATGGAATATTTGTGGCGCGAGATATCGACTTCCGGTATCGTACTTTCCCACGGTGATTTACGGCACGTCATTAATTTTTTTATAATATGGTAACGTACCGTACGGTGCTCGAGCATCGTTCGAACCGGCGAGAACTCAATCCTCACCTTACCCGGGGTCGGGATAACCCACACCGCCTCGAGCTCGATTCCTTAACTCGCGGCGCTCGCGCTGAAGGTTCGACAACGCCCCGGACGAGATCATAAGTTACAAAGATCATCACTACTCCGTTTTACCACATCCCCAACCGCAGTATTCTCACGTCTAGCTAGTCACTATCTCTAATGGACCCATTATCGGATATTCGGCGGACGAATCAAAAAAAAAAAAAGGAATTGGGAGTATTCCGGTCTATGTTCAGTTGTAAAAACTAGCTATACAGTATGTGCTATACTTTGGGTCCAGGAAAAGCTCTCCTGGTGTTACCACACACTCTTCTCACTATCCCTTCAAGTATCAACAGATCATCCCTGCTTTGGTAAGCTACATATATCTGATAATTTAGTTCTTAGCTTTCAGATTTGAGCAAGTTTGAGCTGTGGCGACCATCAAGCCTTACGGCTATAGTACTGTACTATGTACACTACTTCAGCAGGGCTTATGGACACCATTGACAAACTGGCCGAAGTCTACACGAGCCTTTTCACCCCTCCCCACAGACTCACGGAGAATAAACTTATCAGTTGGTCAACCGGGGACTAGGGAGGATCCCCTACTAAGTACACCCGGCTGTGCTGTACCTACCGCCGTTAAGCGGTTCACATCTTGGACCTGAATAAGTGGGATGTATTTGTTTGCATGTACGAGTACAGTACATGTACATCTTAACATAGGATACAAAACCAAAATCCACTCTCACCCCAGCCCACAATCGTAAACAAACCCAATTCCATTTTTAGCCCGCGCTTCCAAGGTGCTGAGTACATACAAGCTGCTTTCCTCGCCGCTTACAGCACAACACCCCAACCACTTTTAGCAAGGCAACATCAAGCGCTTTCTCTCCGAAGATCCCGCTTCCACACAGAACCCGGTATGAAAACCAACCCCCGACGGAACTTTTCGGTCCGGGTGCTTCACAAAGCGGCACTCAAGCACACAGAACCTCCGTGACCGAGACCCTACACCACGACGCGACATGTACACCTCTCCGCACACCTCGTGGCAGACCAGCAAACGCCGCTCAAAATCTCGTGGCGGGCCAGCTCTACCACTCCTCCAAGTCTTTCTCCCACCTTTTAGCACAGACTATTGTAGATCCTTGCCCGTAGGGTCTCTCCTGTATCTGTGGTCTTGTCACAGTGAGAACTCGCGGGTGGGGGGCAGACATGGAGGGAGAGAATCAGGGAATAAGGTAGCGCCCTTACAGGTCGGTGTGTGAGTGGGCTTCTTGGGTAGATAAGTTTCGTGCCCCATTCCATCTCTCGAGGTTCGATGCAACTTTGGACTTATTTACAGCTGGGTGTCCAAGTCGGAAACAATATCAAGTAGTAGCAGCCTTGTAAATGTACAAGTGTGGAAGTGTTGTAATTTGGAGATATTTCGTGGAAGAGAGAAGGATTAGTTTTCTATCCCCCTCCTGCCGCTCCTACATCCTTATACTATACACTCCCCCGGGATGTGTTTTCCATTGTCCTCCCATTTACACTTCCACAATTTCCCTTTGTTCCTCATATCTTTCAAGTCCTCTCTCACCAAGCCTTTGTCCTTCCCATAATAAAGATTCTTCTCCCGCATTAGGAAGCCATATTCCAACAGGAAGGTGCAGTTTACTTGCGAGTGCTATATTGTGATGCACAATAGTCTATGATAGCAAACTATTTAATCCAGTTTCACTCGCCATAGTATCCCTATCCGCTGAGGCTTCCAAAAGATGATCATAAATGGTTTAAGTATTTTCTATCATACATCATCCGGTACCACGCTAGACATATCGCAGTTCTCTAAAGTTATATTTTTCCGGCAGGTAGAGGGGAAAAAAAAGAAAAAGACTATAGCCCATGAAGGTGTAATAAAATATCTAATCCCATCGCTTCCAAGAGGGTATACGTAGACGCCCCCCCCCCCGGCACACAATCGCTCCAAATCAAGAAAGAGTGAATCCCACACTAAACAACAACCCCGTTCAGCCCCCTGAAAAATATCCCGAAATTTCCATTCCCATTAGGCCCCTTATTCTCCTCGTCCTTCTCAGTATCTAGCACCGCAAATACTAGTTCCCTCCACCAGCCCCCTGCAAACTCTGGCTCCCTGAGGACCCTGAGAAAGCATTCCACGACCTTCTCGGGCGGGTTGTGGAAAGCCCCGCATCCCAGCGCGCCGAGCACGATCTTGCGGTGCCCCTCTGTGGCAGCGATGCGCAATATCAAGCGGATCTTCTCGAGCATGAGGTTTCGGTCTGTGGGGCGGCGGTAATCTGGGGGTGTGCTGTCCGTGAGGGGAGGGTTACGAATCGCAGCGGCGGAGATCACCGAGAGGATTTTGTATTTGATGTTGGGTGGGTAGAGTTTGTGGCCGTCGGCGTGGGAGGTGCGGAAGACCACAATTGCTGGTGTGTAGATTGCTGCGACATCTGAGAGGGGGTAGTAGGCGCGATGAAGTTTGAAGCTAAGTGTTGAGCTATAACAAATAATCAGCTATGGTTACCGTGGTGGAATTAAGTTTGTATGGTGGAGGGAAATACCGGTAGCACAACTCCTCCTCCTGTGCCATTGCACCCATCTTCCACCCTCCTCCGGCAACTTGTGCATTTGCCATGTTTAGAACTACTACGCCCCTACCCATCGCTATCGCCGTGTCGAAAGTGTCTCCGTTGATGACTTTAATACGGCAACCCGCTCTTCCAGCTTCTGGGTCGAGGTCCGGTAGTGTAAACTCCGGACAAGTTATCCCTGCAAGAGAAAGCTCCTCGCCCGAATATAATGACGATCGCTGCTGCGCTGCGGGAAATTGGGCAAGTACACTGGGTATGAAGTGCCTATACACCCCCCACTCCTCATCAGTAAACCAAGATTTGCTAAGGGCATACAAATTAAAACATACGTCGTCTCACGCGCAATCTCCGCCCTCTTCTGATTATACTTTGCATTCTGCGGCTTCAATTTCTTAAACGGCTGTTGCGAATGGGGTTCTTGAGATTGCGATTCCGATTCAATACCGGTATCTATTTCTTGAGAGCCAGTCTCTTGAGACTGAGGCTCTAGATCCCAAGTTCCAAATTCCTTGTGCTCCGCCGAATCCTCCCTGATGTGTCTCCCTCCAAATGTCCCAGGTGTGGAGTTTGTGCGTCGATTTTCTGGGCCTGAGGGGAGCGATGGCGACGGTGAGGAAGGGGCTTTAATGTAGAAACTTAGCTTTGTCTGGACAAGTTTCTTACCGCTGACATTTTCGCCAGGGTTTTTCCGTCGGGGCGTTGGTGGCATAATGGACAGGGTTGTCAAGCACGTTGAGCCCAAGCCGTGTTTTCAAGGAGTTAGGTCCCGAAACGAATGAAATCAGTCCCTGCCGGTGCTTGTTGATGGTAGAGGGATTGAGCTATGATACCAGCACCGTGACATAGAGTTGGGCAGAGGTGTTGAGCTCCCAGAGGCAAGCAACCTGGGATTCCAATCAACACCGCCAAGATTTCTTATCTGATACCCGCTGAATCCACTATCAGGGATCGGGCCCTTGGCGTTCCCAAACCGGGATAAAACACCCCGTGAAGGAATAGTGTTTTCTAGACGAGGTAGAGCTGGGAGAGGTAGAGCTAGCTAGATCTCGTTGACTGGTACCGTATTCGCTATTGTTCTCCAGTCTACTCGTACTGAGCCTGGGCTACTTGGTTTCAACAGGACTCGTTGAACTGCCAAGAGGTCACTCATCGTCTTACAAGATTCATGAGTCATCACGATAAGAAATCATTTATGATAATATAGTAATTGAAGAAGGAGGGATTCATTATCATTGCTCCTTGTTACCTTGCGTCCTAATCGTGGGAGCCTTACAGTTGGTTCAATTTATGCCTCCTATAGCATAAGTATTTTCCGCGTTGGCACCCTGTCTATGGCATCCCTGCAAACCGCTGTCCACATCACGCTCGACTGTATTTTCGCAAGCCCATAGAACAGAAGCCATGTAACTACCGGTACTTGAATTGCTAAACACAAAACCGAGAAACCCCTAAGGCGCTCGTGCATCCATAAAAGTACGATAGTAAAAGGAAAATACGTTATCAGGCCAAGTTATTGATGTGTAGAGCCCGAGAAAAACCTAACCCACTCCGCAAAAAAATAATAGCCATTGGTTGTTGTATAGTTTACCGAAAACTAAAAGGTAGCACCCTCGGGGGGCTGATGGAGCTTTCTATTGTTCGGACTGGCCATGTGTCTAGAGGTTTACAAAATCCTTGTAAGTACGGAAACCAATCCATTCGATCCATATCAAGGAAAGCTTACTCCCTCAAAGCCACAAGGATTTTCTCCATAGTGTTATCCCTGTTCCATTGGCTCACGCGGCCCAGTTTGAGCAGATCAACCTGTTCAGGAGCACAAGTTAATAATGAAATCTCGCTGCCACCCCGGTTAATACCAACCTTGCCATTATTAGGATCAACACCGGGAAGATTGATTTTAGATATAAAGTGAACCACCGGAGGTTCATCTGGGTAGGAATCTCCACAGTGTATTTTCAAACTGTAAATGCGATTCTCATGAGTGCTCTGTTAACCGTGAGTAAGCTTGCTGTTGATGACGCGCATCGAGGAACCTCACGTGGGGAGGCCCCAGAATGGTAGCATTCCAGTTAGACATCATCACGTCGTCTCCATCCTGTAGACCGTAAGAGCAACCATCTAAACATTAAAGAGACACAATGTCAGAGTTGTATCGACTTTGGGGAGGGGGGACAGTGAGAGAAAGCTGACCAGCGCCCAACCCTTTCTCGCCCTTCTCGAGCTCTTCGAGCAAGCGAAAGTTCCTGGGAACTTTTGCCACCATCTTGACTAAAGGGGTTGGTAAATTTTTGAGAGGCGGTTTTTCGTTAGGATGAGTTCCCTTGAAAGGCAAATTGTCTGGTGTTGTCCAAAGCCAGGAATAAGGTGGGGTTTGTCCGTAGAGAGACGAGGGGAAGATAGGCTGAGATTTTAAACTGGCCTAAAGTTGTCGTGTGGCTTTGTCAACCATGATGCTGTGGCTAGGACCAAAGAGCGTAGCCACACCCCGGAATCGTTAATCTTTGCTCCTTCAGAGAATCAATTTTTTCACACAAAGTCCCTCTTCAGTTATACTTTCATCTTAGCCCCGAATCCTGTTCTCTCTAATTACACAGGAATATGATGTTCCTACAACAAATTAAATTCGGTCTTTGAAGTGTTCTTGACAAAGAATCTCCCGGAGCCGCGTCAACACGGTGCCAAGACATTTTGAAGTTCATTAGCTCAAACAAGAAATTGAATGGCTTGAACAGGATCACTCCCAACTCAAGTACATTTTCTACGCGGCTCTCCCCAACGACTTCGTAACAAGCAAGGCAATCGCTGATGACTGTGAAGACTCTCTAAATCTCCAAGAGAGCATTGAGTACCCGACCCAATGCTTTATACCCTTTTCACAGCGTACCATTTCAGAATTACTTAATTGCATTGGTCTCCTAGATTGCAACTTCCTATCGATCGTTAAAGGCCTACGGTAGCTTCAGTTTCGACCCCCCCCCCTCTCCACCCCCGGCTTGAGGATGACCGCCCAATTCCTCACGAATGAGCTCACCAACCTGGTTCAGGAAGCGAAACGGAAGAACTCGGATCTTAGACATGTCAGTTTCTACAGCCTAGAGTGGCTACTGTACCTGCTACGGTGATGCTAAAATGTTCTCTCTTAGGCGGCCGAAAAATCTCTCGCAGATATAAAGTCGATAGGGCCAGCTACGAATGTTGCTATCGGTACGCTACTCAATCCTGGGAATTCGCGGTCTTGAGAGCTGATAAGCTTCTTTAGAGCTTTCGGGGAGGCCACAGTTCTTACACCCGTTTCTCATCGCCTGCGGCACCCGGAATGCGAAATTTAGCACTATCGGCGTGGTTTGTTTGCAACGGTTGATTGTCTCGCAGGGACTGGCAAAGGTTTGTCGGCAATGGGGAATTTTGGGCTTTGATCTAGCTGACCTCTGGAAGACCAAGTTAAAGGAAGTCCTCGAAGCTTTCAGGGAAGCCGCTAATCTAGGTTTGTGCTGGGCTTAGCTTCTATACCCAACCTTGAGAGATATCCCTATTAATCTGAGCACAGGGGTTGAAATACAACTTAAGATACTACAGGCGCTGCCTCCGCTTCTACAGAATTATGCGGAGGATTTGAAAGGAAACTTGTTGGGCGAGGCCCTCCTGATATGCTCGATACTACAAGGTAGTAAAATGGGTGTAGTGAACAATACTGCTGCCGCAAGTATGTTGTTTAGGTTACTCTTATTAAGCGTTCTTAGTATCCAACTAAGTTGGCGTTATTCTAGCCTTGAGCCAAATTGTTATTTCAATCTTTGACAAAGTAGTAACCGAGGATGGTACGGAGATGGCTCACCTTCGAGTTACCAAATTAGTCAATGCAAGCTAACAGTTACAGAGAGAGCGCTGGAAGTCCCTACAGCGGGTGAAGGTCCTTCGGAATCCGGAACTATACCTCTCCGAGCTGCGGCACTCGATGCCTACCGAGTGTTTTTTGACATTTGTCTTCTTACTGAAGGACAAAGGCCACAATTTCTTCGGTTTTCAGTCTTACCACAGCCGTTCGGGCTCGAGCTAATAGAGTCTGTTTTGACAAATCATCCTGACATATTTCTTACTCACCCTGAGCAATCTTATGTCTTAAAGACCAGAGTAGCTCCATTGATAATGCGATCACTTTCCGACCGACTTAATTTTCCAACTACTGTACGCATAACACGTGTGTTGTACATACTACTCCGGCGTCACCTTTCAATTCTATCAGAAGAATGTGAGGTTGCGTTGAGTCTTTTGACTCACATGCTTGATCCAGATTCATCAGCTACATGGAAGAGGGCATTGTGTATGGAGGTATTTCGAGGAATTTGTGCGGAACCTGGACTTATCCGCAAGATTTTTGCGGAATATGATACCAAGGAAGGAAAAAGGCCCATAATGAAGGATTTGATGGGTACTCTTACAAGATTAGCTACCGAAAAGCCCGGTGTCATAGGATTAGGTACGCAGTCCTCTACGCCTGTGAGTCAGGCTGTACCGAAGGATTCTTCGAGCGAGCAAGCCGCATTGGAAGCCGGGGGTGTCGCTGGAATCATTGGAGGAGCTGTAGGATTGAGTGAGGTAAACGTAGTTGGGCTCAGTACTCAGTGGAGCCTGGTGAGGGTGCCGTGTATTGACCAACTAGACAAGAGCGAACCCCCAGCAACGCCGGAATCGTACATATATTGTTTGACACTCACCTGTATAAACAGCTTCTGTGAGGGGTTGGCAAAATTCATCCTTCCGTTATCGATGACCAGCGACCCTATGAAAGGAGCGAAGAGAAAAAATCCGGTCCGAGTAGTATCTATGGGAATAGTGCGGACGAATAGTGTAGTAGGAAGCGACAGTGAATCCGGCCCCACCACAAGATCGGGGTCACCAGTGCGGACCCCATCACCCACTAAGGGCGGCCTTCGCAGAAAGTCAACCATGAGGCAACACCGAATACCTGCCAATCCGCTGGGCATGGAAGGCCATCCTCTTTACAACGAGATCGTTATATCCGCAGCAATAATGGAGTCATGTTGGCCCGCTGTCCTAGCAGCGTGTTCGACATTTCTCTATGCTACACTTGATAATGAACTCTACCATGGCCTTGTGAGGTCGTTCCAAAAGTTCACACATGTAGCTGGGCTATTACGTCTCACGACCCCTAGAGATGCATTCTTAACAACTCTTGGGAAAGCTGCGGTTCCATCAAATGTCTTATCAGCGAATATCTCAGCTTCTCCTATAGCATCGGACAATCAAAGTCTGTTCTCGAACGCAAAAGGTCTCTTGAGCGTAGACAGCTTAAATAGCTCCGAGCGACTGGCTCCTGGTGGAACCGAGCACCACCCCCCATCACTTAATAGCCGCAATTTGCTTTGTCTAAGGGCTCTTCTCAATCTCGGGATTGCCTTAGGCCCAACACTGGAAAAGTCATGGACCATAGTTTTGGAAACACTTCAGCAGGCGGACTACGTTCTTTTTGCGTCCTCTAGGAAGACGGGGAGACAAGTTTCGTTGAACGCGTCTACAGCAAGATCCGACGTGCAAAAAGGGGTAGATGCAAGTAGTCCCTTAGCTAATATTGGGCCCGAATTGTTCGCCGTTGAAGCCGCCGCAATGAAGATGTTTGAAGGAACAAAGGATTTCCCCGACGAAGCCTTTGCTGCAGTACTCTCGGCATTATGCAAGCTCTCCGATGGGGATGGGGAGACCAATAGTCGGGCATCAATTGACAAGTCGACTAGTCCACAGAGATCTCCTCGGTCGCCGACTTTTAGCCATAAACGCCTGTCCAGTGTCTCAAACTTTTCAACTTCACAAGTGATTGGAGATAATGCATTTGCACTCGCAAAGCTAGGGGAACTAGCTCAGATAAATATGAGCCGATTGATCGGGCCAAACCCAAGTTCCACCGGATGGGATATGCTTGCGAACCATTTAGCTGCTGTGGCCAGCTCTAGAGATAGAGGGAACTCGATACGCATGAAGGCTGCTGAAGTCTTGAATGATGTTGTGGTTTCAGCCGCGAAGACCGTTTTAACGGAGAGCACGGAAAATGTGGCGGAAGTTCAAAAACGTATTCTATCCGCATTGAGGGAGGGGGTAACAGATGGTAAAGCCTCCGGGGCCCCGGACTCGGTAACTAGAGCGACAGAGCTAGAGGTACATCGTGCTGGTTTGGAGTCGTTGAACGCCATATTAGAACATTCTGGGCAGTCACTGATAGCGGGATGGGAGATTGTGTTTGATATCATAATGAGCGTATTCGATACTACCATGATTTGGCGGCGGGACGCGACAATTCCAGAGGCATCAGCCGAAGCCACGAAGCCTACCAGGTCTCCCAAGCTGATCCGGAGCTCATTTAGTTCTCTAGAATTAATTTGTTCTGATTTCTTGGCGAGTTTGCCAACACCTTGCGTTTTGGTTTTGATAGATGCATTGTTTGCGTTTTGTGGGCAGATGGATGACCTAAATATCTCTTTAACGGTATTTATTCTTTGGCCAATAATAGATATCTCGTTTGCTTATTTTGGTGTAGACTATTACTTTCTTTTGGAACGTTTCAGACTTCTTACAGACCAAGGGAGAGTCCTCACTCTCGGGCGAATTTGTATCTTCTAAGGCGCAGAGCGAAAAGGACTTATTAGATATGGTGGAGCAAACGGATGTGGATTCCCATCCTGCCCTTTGGATGCTGCTTTTGCTTCGTTTGACAGGAGTCAGTAAGGATCAAAGAGCCGAAGTGAGAAATGGTGAGTATCCGTGCTTTGATCACCGAGAATTGTAGCTTATAGTCAATTTATTTCCTAGGTTCGGTTCAGACCTTGTTCCGGATATTCGATACCTATGGGCATCAGCTTGGCCCGCAAGCGTGGTCTTCATGTCTAAAAATTGTGGTTTTCAAAATGATGAATATCACCCCTAATATTGAGAAGGAGAGCGACGCTCCAAAAGTGCGTGCTGCTGAGCGGAAGCAATGGGACGATACCATCAATCTTGTTCTGAATGGGATTGGCACACTGTACTCAAACTACTTTGAAGCTTTTGCTAAACAGTCGGAATTCCGCAACACTTGGAGTGTCTTTATCCGTTACCTAGAAGCTCTGTTAGAAAGACGGAGTTTTGAGGTTAATACAACTGTGTTTATGGTTTTAAAACACGTCCTGGAAAAAGTAGATAGGCCGGAAAATCTTGACCCACCTTCAACGGGAGACGTCTGGAAGATGTGGTCAGGACAGGGGGTCAAGTTGGTGGAAGGAAATACCGAGGTCTCTCGGGCCGGGATTCAGGAGACGCTCTCGGCATATGTCGACTCATTCAAGCCGCTTTACAGATTACTCGAGCCGATAATGAACGCCAATATGGTGGACAAGACACTAACTTTATTTTGGGAATGCATCATCTTCCCAGATGCACCGGCGTATTTCCAAGACATTGATATTCTGACACCGCTACAGGCGGCCATTCTAGAAGCCATCCAGATGATCCGAACAGATATCCCCGGCACCCCATCGCTAGTATTGAAACAGGTCGCGGACTTTAGCACGGTCGCCTACCGACCACCGCGTACGCCACACTCCACAAAGGTCCGGATTCCATCTTACATTGCACTAGCAACCCACTCAATGAGGATTTTAGAAACAGTCAGCTTCCGCCATGCGGAGAACAGTGAAATTTACACAACGGGCGCCCTAGCATCTGTCCTTTCCGCTCTAAAACTCCCCATTTCCCTAAAGTACGACTTTACCCGTGCAGCCTCGTCAGCAACGGCGAAGCGCCCGTCGCAATGGGTCCCAGCGACCAAAGCAGTCCTGTCGATAATTACCACAGCCCTTCCGGCAATTACCAAACTGAACATTGGCGAAGTCCACCAGAAAGAGGTATGGAAGCTGACAGTCGAGATAATCGGCAGCGTCATCTCGGCGGATACGACAAATATCGACGATGCGACACTAATACCCGACGAAGCCTTCGACATATCGTCCTTCCAAGAATTTCGAGGCTTGGTTATCCCCCCACTTGGCCACGCTGTTGTTCCAGACGAGGTAGTGCAGGCGTACGTGAAGAGCATATTCGAGTCTTCGATTCTCTATGATATTGTGGAACTGGAGCATCCGGGGTGGACGGATGTAAGCTTATCTTCACTTTCTATACGCAGACATGGAAAAACTGGCGAATTGGAATTGGTCAGGAGGTCTCGGGTGAGCTATGCCTGTCTTGACGAATTATTTGCCCTGGCGGCTGTGAATGATTCCGGTATTCACCCAACCTGTCCACCTTTTGGGAGATATTGCTAATAAGGGTGATAGACCCAGAAGAACTCCAACGCCTCGCAGCAGCTGCTGCGCCGTATCTGGTTCTGCGGGCTGGACATGTTCTGCAGCGTTATATTTCAGTAATTAGCCCCCCTCCCGAGCAGTCTTTGTGGTGAATTTGACTAAAATGGAAAAACAGGACCAACCCCTCCGCGGCCGTATGCCTCAACCCGTATGTCAGCGCAAAGAAATGTTATACGTCCTCAAGTGCCTAGTTAATCTAGAGTCTAGAGCGAAGACGGTTTCCACCGATTGTGAGCCCCCTTCCTCCCCTCTCCCCACCACCAGAAGCAGGGTGGCTAATAAAGAAGTAGCGGGACACATACCCCCCTCCGGAAAGAGACATCTATTCAGGCTGTTCCCACTACTTAGTCAGTGTGTTGCAGCAGGGCAGGGAGATCAGGAGATTTTGAGGTGGTTGGCAAAAGCTATGGACGAGATTGGGGGTGCGTTAGGGGTTTTGTAGGTATTTCGGAAGAGCGTGTAAGGCAGAAGTATGACAGCGACGGACGGTAATCTCCCTGTTGAGCCTTTTTTCTCTCTTTCCCATTCCCCCTTTCTTGTAGGTCCTATGACCGAGTGATATAGTCATTTATTGTAGATTCCAAAGTTCAAATTAAAACAATGCTAAGATTTGACGCTTCTCCTTATAAAAAAAGGGAACCGTTTGGCGATTCATAAAGTATTCGGATGCCTTGGCGCAATGGCGCTGATGTTTGGGTACATCTTGGCGCGAAGTCATCCGAATACTTTATGTATCGCCAAGTATCTATTGTACAGTTACGAAACTCCTCATCACACCCAATCTAATTCAATACCCAGCCCACTCATTCACTCATATGTTCATCCACGCATCACTTCATCTCACATTCTCATCGTTGGACAATCCATCATATCAGAAACTTCTAATGCAACTTATCCTTATCAAGCGCTGGTTCGCCCATTTCTATATCTGCCCTTCGCTTTTTCCCCCTCTTCCGCCATTTCTATGCGCTTGTTAGTCCCGCTTGAGATAAATAGCATGGGGAGAGGAAGCGGGGAAACAAACTTTGATGTTCTTGACGGCAACCCATATTATAAGTACAAGGCCCAATGCTGTCCCGCTGAGAACTAGGTACCACCACCAACTCGGATTTCTAGCCAGGAGGTTTACGTTCATACCGAATAAACTCTATTTGGAGGGGGGTCGGTTAGTATGGTGCATCATATAGTAGTAAGTGGGCGGGGGGGGGCTTACGGCAATGAAGGTTAACGGGAGAAATATAAACTACAAGTTAAGGTTAGTCTTCCGGGTCGATTGAAGGATTAGGATTCTGGAGGTGAAATTACCGTAATCCAACTCAATCGTTTCATACTGTGCGTTTCGTATATCGATGCTAGATTGAATTGCTACAAGTAACCAAATTTAGTTATGTAAGTACACTCTCCTCCGGGACATGGAGTAATAAAAAGAAAACCCACCAATTGAATTATCGTCTTGGTATCCTTATCTAAAGCGTTGATCCTCGACGAGCAATTCTTCAGATCCTTGATCGCCTTGCGCAGCTGCTTACCCGCAGGCCAGGTGTTCGGCTTGGGCAGAGTGTTGACGTTGAAGTACTCCACGACCCACGGCGATTCCAAAGGGAGCCCGGAATCCCGGGTGGGGGTTCTAGGGATCTTGTCCCCACACTCGCAGATTCCCACTTCCTCCCGCAGGAAGTCCTCGTTCTCGTACAACTTCAGGAACTCCGACGCGGTCTGGATGTGCTCCTGCAGCAGCTTGCGCAGCATGATCCAATTTTGGGCGTCCTTGAGCAGGGGCTTTATGAGGTCGTTTGTCTCGCCTCCGCTTTTTAGAAGGTTTTTGCGCTGGAATGGGGGGGAAAAAAAACATGGGATAAATGCTTTAGCGAATGTCCGTCATACGTACTTGGGGGTCATGGATGTCGGGCTTGGGGAGACTGCTCACCACGCCAGAGAGGTGAAGTTCGGCTGCGTCTATGAGTTTATCCCACTTCGGTAGTAGCTCTTGCACGAACATGGTGAAGAACTCGACGCCGTGGACGGGCACCCAGCCGCTCTTCAGGGTGCTGATGTAGGTTTTTGTTTTGAGGATCGGGACGACGTCCTTCGCCTTCACCCCCCGCCCTTCGATGTCCATGTGGTGCGACTTTAAGCTCTCCATTACCCAGGATATCCGACTGTACTCCGGTCGTATAGGAAAGGAGCCATCGGGTCCTGGGGTGCCCGGGCACACAGCCCGGTAGTACCTAAAATTCGCGAAGCACCTCAGACTGACTTTTCGCGTCTTAGCCGGGCGAACCTTGTTAGTTGAATGGGCGCCCTTACCATGCACGGAAGGATTCGTTTTCAAGTCTTCTAACCCCGGGAATCCGTCTTGCACGCGGTCGTTGTTTCTTGCTTCTTTAAATAGGTGGCTTTGGTTGATTGAACGCCAGATCCACCTTACGGAGGCCTTACTCACCAGGTGACTCTTTTCCGGCCACCGGAAGTTTCGACTGCCCGAAAGGGTTGTGTCTGGATCATATAAGGCTGCCTCTGATGACTTTCCTAGCTGTATAGTAGAGCTATGCACTGTCAGCTATCCAGTTCCAAATATGTTACCTCAAGAAATGTACCTACAAAAGTCGGGTATTTGCATCCTTGTATCCAGATTTTACCCTAGCGGCAGCCTCAACCCCTGTCACATATTCAATAGGTTTGATGCGCTCATGATCTTGACTTATTATGATGACCTGCTCGTCCTCTCCCTCGCCTGAAGTGACGCTTTTATCCTCTTCATCGTCATCGCCTCCGGCGTCCTCACTTCCCCCGTACAATCTGCTCCAGTCTTTCGCCGTTATTCCATTAGCCGGTGCGCCCTTCCCAAGCAGCTCGTTTACCATATTAAGTTTTTTTTTTGATAGCGCTAGATCAAGGGGTGTCTGTTTCTTGTTGTCTTGAATCGTGATGTTGGCGCCTTCCTTCAAAAGACATTGGAATACCTCAAAACATCCCCCTTCAATCGCTAAATGCAATGGAGTCGATCCGTTAAGGTCCCGTGCGTCCTTTGCATTGGCACTACTCGGCGACCCTTGCGGCCGGAGCAGCCACCGTAGGTTTTCCGGCTTGTTCGAAAGAGCGGCGATATGTATGGGATTTCTCCCCATAGAATCTTCGACGTTGGTGTCAGCACCCCGAGCTTGCCATTTTGCCAATAATAAGGGGCCCCCGTGGATAACAGCCCAATGTATTGGCATCATGTCTTCCGTCATTCGTGTATTATTGTTGATCAATGCACCCCTTTCCACCAAATCTATCACCAAGTCTTCATGTCCTCCCGCTGCTGCTTCTTGTAATGCCGTCAGGGCAACCGATCTTCCGGGGGGTGTATAATTCACGTCGGCCCCAGCGTCTAGTAGTCGGTCCACAATTCTCCGATGCCCAAGGGCTGCTGCACTCTGTAGTGGTGTCATCCCTAGGGGTTCCGCCACGGCGTTGACACTTGTTCCTAAATCCAATAGTTCCTGTACCGCTTCCTCCTCACCGGCCCTTGACAGAGCCACCAATGCCTTAATTCTCTCATTGCTTCCCAACCCCTCCAGCCCCTTTGGTGTTAACTCAAGTATCTGGTGGACATATTCATTCGCATCTGATAACCTGCCTCCCGTTCCGGCGAGGGTAGAAGATGTATCTGTTCTAATGCTGATGTTAGTAGTTCTTCTAAAATAACTTAGCGTGTAGCTACCTGGCCATGTCAAGCTATCAGATAAAGCTCGTAATGACAAAGGAAAAAGAAAAAGAAAAAACTTTTGCAAAATAATCTCCAATTATCGTTCTGGCAAAGTTGGATGACCGTCTCGCTAGTGCGTCCCTTCAACACGGTCAGTAAACTCTGCGTACTTCTCAAAAGATTTGCCTCTCGAGTCTCAACGCGTTGAAAGGAGGGGGTTTCTCACCACGAAGGTACGGTAATCCGAGTTAAGAGGGGTAAAAGTTAGACTCTGGGAACTGCACAACAATTTCCATGCGATCGAGCTAAGGGACTCCTATTCCACCTTCGTTGCTAACCAGATCTGATTGATCTTCAAGCGTAACGAGTGCGAGTAATATAGCACGGAAGCTACAGCGCACTGTCTCAGTTAGGTAAGTCTGCCCAATCAAAGATTATCAGGTCCCAGGGGCTTTTGGATCGTGCACACCCACGATTTACCAAATTCACATACGGGTACTCGAGGACTCAAGTATCAGACTCTCCCCCTGCGGACAAGAGTGATCGTCGGGCCTTCTTCCCTTCTAATAAGCAAGAAGGGGGGTGCAGCGTTTTGGCGAGTTTCGGTCAATCTTCGGACAACAAATTGCCTGAGAGCACAGGCGGACCGACATGCATCGCGTGTCGAGCCATACGTAAATTACTCGTGCGAGCACTCGTACCAATACGAAGAATCTAACTCTAAAAGTGAACTTTGTAGTGTTGTCGAAAAAGCGCCAAGCGGACACGTACCGCGTGTATGCACCAGATCATCACCGACCAGTACAGTGCCAACCAGCTCGACCACAGTGGGAAAAAAGAATTCTGGCTTCGCAGGGATCCTAGGCTGTTCGGGTGTATGCGTTTCTATCATACCCCTATGGCGGCCAATAGATATCGTGAAGGCCATCGGTCAATTGGATAAACAACATCGCTTCCGCTCAAACGCAGACAGACTCCATTCCCCCCTTCTTTCCCGGAGCTCGGAAAATCCCCCCCGTTGGGAATACTCCAACGCCTAGAAAAAACCGTCATGACGCCCCCCCGCACTCCGAAATCAGGCCTCAAGCAGGCCAGCGTCATTCCGCCCCCGACGTTTGTTGTTAGAAAAAACACCTGACCACCCGGACACAACCGAGCACCATTGTCGAGTACGGTGCTCGAGCGGTACAGCGGGGGAAACTCTTTGGCTTCTGGTTTCGCAAGTTTGAGTTGCTTTTCGTCGATAGCCTGGTATTGGTTTTATCGGTACCGGTTTTTGTCTTTCTCCCGCCTCTGTTTTTTCTCTAAGTTCTCATTTGCCGTAAGATCCCTCCCGAATGCAGCGATTGTGTTTTCGGGAAGTGATAGTCATATATGGCTACTATCGATAACGTGCACCAAGGCGATTGCAGCGGGGGGACGGCTTGGCATTGGATTGACAAAGGTATTTCGTTGGATTAGGCTATTAAAATATCCTCCAAAGGCTATGGATTGAGGTTGAATTGGACATAAATCTGTTTCACTCTACAGCTGTTGGATACGAGTACAAAGGCGTGTCCCTTTGCCCCTTCCCGCGCTACGGGTAACTTAGCCGCTATCGTGCCTCTTTGCTATGGAGTAATGTGAGTAATGTGGGAGAATGGTTGAACGAAGGCGGCCGACGTCACCCGACTACTGTATGCAGCTGCGCATGTTCCGTACCAGTGGGTTCATAAACAATTAAAGAAGTTGTCCGTATCGTTGCCACACTACTGTGGCTTGCTTGCAGTATTTGGTTGGCTGCTGACTGACCGCAGGCGCTGGCGGTATATATAAGCTTTGCGCCTTTTATGCCCGGTCCCGGTAATCCATGCCAGCCCGGTATCCAATCGCCCTGCCAGGGTGTCTCCACCGAGTGACGCATTATGAACAGGGCAGACCGAATTCCGCTTCGCCATTCCTTGAACATTAGCATAAGTGCCCTAACCGATTAGGCATGCCTAAATAGTAAATATAAACCAGATTAGTCAGTTTATAGCTCAGGACCACCCCACACGAGTACCAGTACCGCGAGCGGTGTGGGAAAACTTGCTCCACTAGCAGTACGGTAGGCTCAATGCTCAGCACACACTTCCATCCGCGAGGAGGAATCCTTCCGGGGAATTCCCCAGCATCCGAAGGAAGGTCCAATTGGTGATCTATCCGATACCTCCCCTGCGAAATTAAATAAAAAGGCGCCTCATTTTCGGACCAAGCTCTCCCACCCGAGCGCATCGTCCAATCCGCAGGGTAGGCACTACTCGCGTATAACCCCGCCCGCTTCCGCCGCACCGCTAGTGGATGCCGTGCTACGGGAAACGAGTATTGGTCAATTCGGAGGCGTTAGTTAGCAAATGGCACCGTCCCATGAGCCAGGCGAGACAACACGGTAGTTTTGGCCGACGCGCTTGCATACTCTCCTGCACTTGTTGCCTCTCTGCAATAGAGTTGGAGAACGGAGATGATTCTGTTATGTGAGGCTCCGGACGGTGCTTATGTGAAAGTATTGGATAGAAGTGTATAGTGTTCATAATTGCTGCTGCTCTTGTGATCGTTTCGCTAACGAATCACGCTTTAATTACCATGTCTGGCCCGTCTGGCCTATCTTAAGCCCGGACCGTGCGCCACTAGCTTCGACGGCGAAGGGGAATGTCTGCGGTTAGACTCACTGGGTTATACTCGAGTACGGTACTCGTAGAAGTATCGATTCCACTCGCTACCCCGCACTCAAGTTTCCGGGCATCCCTGCATTTACTATGGTAGTACAAAATACCTCGGATATGACTCGCCACGTGCAGTGCCAACTGCTCTATCCCAGCATGAGCAATCCACACCGCTAGGAACATGGCCCTAGAGCTCTACAAATAATGGGCAAGGCCTATCCCAAGACTAAACTAGGAAGGCTCTCCTATTTCACCGTGTGTCCCTAAAAGTTGGTCCTCTCTTCAATAATTCTACAAAGAGGTAAACCAGCCAGATTGATAGTCACAAAAGCTCACTCGCGATCCGGAGCCAAGGAAGGGCCCCTCTACAAATCCCGCCTTTCTCTGGCAATCTCCCCGGAGCCCGAAGCTGCTATCCGGTAATGAATTGTCTCCTGGCTAGTCACTTCCCAATCACGCAACATTTGAACCTCCTTGGTTGCGGGGACAAGGCACCCGAACTAAAAGGGAAAAACGCAGACAAAAGAGTACACTTTGGTGCAGTAACCTCCCCAAACTATCGGGTAGCTACAATGTATGATATACCCTACCCCCAGAGTTCTCCTGCAAGGCCAGTTCCGGGCTCAAGCTTAGAAACCGTTCACGCCTCCGGTTAGCTGAAGCAAATCAGTTCGGAGGTGCCATGGATACCCCGCTTTTGCCCTGTTCTCCCTGGATTGGAATCAATGAGTATCTTATCGAATCCCAGCACAAACTAGCCGTAGGATACAATAGGGCAAAGTACGAACCGCCAAAATTTCTCCGCCTTTTATTTCGATAACATTAGACTTCCGGAAGGCGCTAGTTACCCGCTAGTTACCCTAAAACCTGGCGAAAGTCGGACCGGCGTTAATGCAAGGCTAGTGACTAGTGTGCGGCTGGTATTTTGGGCGGGTATACAGTCAGCAACTACGTACCATACGGTAAATGGCATCCCGTGCCCCGTGCCATCACTCATTCAGCGCATGTGTTTTATGAGCAGTGAAACCCTTTTCCATTGAAAAGAGCCGTATTCACAACCCCCTCCCCCCCCCAGCCGGTGATCGGCGAAGCGCTGCGAACCAAAACTTCATTTATACATGTGAAACAATTCCCTAGCTTTTCTTTCCAACCCTTCAGAACTTTGCATCTAAACTTGGTGAGGAAGTGTCAAGAGAGTTATTGTTGGCACATCGGTCCTGGCGCAATCACTGACGATATCGCAAACAAGAATCAGCGATGTTTCCAGCTTCATTCAATCTCACAACATTGCGTGACAAAGTATCATAGCCAGCATTGATAAAATATGAGCACTTGGGGACATATTCGAAATAATAATTTCGGACCATACCGTCAATCCTCCCACAGCCTCAGAGTGCATTGAATGGGAAGCGTGAAGTAGGATGATTCGGGTAGTTTCATGCCACTTTTCCCATTGTTTTTATCACCAGCCCGATAACCCACACCGTATCCTATGCCCCCATGCAAGCCCACCATCCAATCCCCAAACCTCGCCGAGACTGTGAGTCCCCCGCAATAAACACCAATAAGTCGGAGACACCGCGCTGCATTGTCGAAAATCGCCAGGCAGAGTTGTAGCTTAGCTACGCCCAGTCTTCCGCAAAACCTTTAGAGTATACCTGAGATTCCGCCAACACCCCTATTCCCCCTCCGCCGGCACACACCTGGACATATTAGGCCGTCTCGGCCGCCTACGCCATTGGCCGGACGGGGGTTGGACACTATCCCTTGGGTTTCCGAGTTATTTCCTCGGGGCAGAAAAGCAGCTAAAGACCCGACCCGATTGACCCAGCCTAACCAAGAACCTGAGTTCCCCCGGCGGCCCAATCCATCGGAGGCTAGCTCTCCTGTACCTCCCCGGCACAACGGCCTAACCGCCCAATCCGCCCCCGAAACCTGTCACGGACCATACCACACCGATATCCGACCGAGATCCCGGGGTCGCATTCTAGCTTCGGGATAAGCGTTTCACATGTGCTCTTATAAATTAACCAACAGCGAGGTACAATAGCGGATAATATTTATCAACCCCACGACGCAAATTGCACAAGTCCAGATCTCAATTCTAACACAAATCACGGCTTAAGCTTCGAACGGTCGATCTACCACTTAGATGTCAATCAGGAACGGAGGAAAGAAACCGGGCGAGATCGCTAGGCAGCTTCGTGTTCCATCCAGGTGATCGGATATGCTTGCGAAGAATAAAATGAAAGGACCATTCGCGGGAGAACTCAACTCGCTCAAAGGCTTTGCCGCTGGCACAGACCTCCACGGTAAACCTGCGCTCCGACTCACCTCGCAACGCCTCCCAACCCCGGGAACGGAAGGAGCGGTAAAAGCTGCGATAAGGGCGATCCGAAAACCGGGGCCAACAGATTTATCACACAGTATGAGCGAGGCTACATCAACCCCCGTCCCACTTCATATTCCGAGCCGCCGCAGAACCTACCACCACAAGTCCATACCACGTACGCTCACCCATTCATCTATAAACCACGCTTCACCCTTATTCAGCCTACAAGTGTGAAACATAATATCCCCGGTAATAACAAGGCACGCTTATAATAATAACAGGGTGGTATAAACAACCCCGAGTGACACTGCGTGATGCTTGTTGTGGTGGGAATATGATAAGAAGGAAAAAAAGAAAGGTAGGAGGAGAAATAGTGCAAGTCGCGTTGAGACCGACGAGTTAAAAATTTAATAAGCCAATTTAATAAACACCCCCACCCATAACGAGCAAAATAAACAGCTGACAAAAAAAAACATATATCTATATCGTGTACTGTACTCCGGTGTATGATGTTAGAATCTATGACCGAGAACAAAACCGGTGGATCACGTCAAGTCAGATCAGGTCTGGTACCGGTAGGCGACTTCGAACGATACGATACCGGCGTGCTTAATCTATAGCTTACCCTTTGCTCCCCGTAGAAAAATGAACAGCTCCGCATCACTAACAACTAAACCAAACCTCTGCCAAGGCAAACCCGTCAAGACTATACTTTCCACGAGTGACCACCAATGATGCACCTATACACCGAGTACAAGTAAGCAAACAGGGAAACAAACAGATGAACAGAACAAACGGGCAGAATAAACGGGCAGAATAAACGGGCAGAATAAACGGGCAGACAAACAAACAAATGGACGATGGATGGTGGATGGTGGATGGATCGGAAAGTTGCACGCAATAGAATAAAAAATTCATATCTGTTTTTCCATTTTTGTACCCTCCCAACTCCGACCCCGACCCAGCCCGGACAGCTCCCCTGTTTATCATAAGCTCAGCCTACAGCTTCGGCATAAGCCAATCCAACAACCTAGCCCTGCGGCACAACTTAACCATATGCCATGCACACCGATTTTAGTCCCATGCAAAAGTAGAGAAAAGAAAGAATAAACACCGAGCAGTAAGAGAAAATGAAAAACGGGGAAGTGAATAATGAGGGAGATAAGATAAGACAGAAGAAAAAACAAAGAAAATCCCATGAATTGATGATACTGTAATAGGGAAAAAACGAAGGTAAATCCGTTACCAAGAATATTCCGTTTCAAGAGATAGGTTGGTTTCGATGTCACCAGTATCTGAACTATAGGGACCGATATGCCCACCTAAAACGGAACGAAAGAAAAGGAGCAAGAGAGGAAGAAAGGGGAGATAAAAAAAGAGCAAATGTCTGGTTAATGTATACAGCAGAAAGAGATGGGTAGGAAGAGAGTTGGTGTTGAAGAGGGAGATAAAAGAGAGAAGCCCCTGCCATATCATGCATTCCGAAACCGTATCCACACGTTCATTCAACAAATCCGGGATGCCCGCCCCCCAACACTCATCGCCTATCCGCGGCTAATGCCTGTCATACCCCGGTTCCAATCCACCCTATTGTGGGTCGACACAAAATATATCCTGCCTTGGCCTATAATGAGGCAAGAGTAAAGTGTAGAGTAGAATCAAGTAAAGCCCGAAGAGACCTAAGCAACAAAGCCAAATAACGCACAAGGAATGAAAATAAAACAAAACACCAAAGTAAAACAGAATCAAAGGAATTATTTTTGTTGAAGTTGGGATGGGAAAAAAACGATAAAGACGCCAGATGAAAATTAAGATTGACGAAAAATAGAGCGAGGCTAATTTCTTTACCGAAAAAAGCTGAGTAAAAAGAGTAGAAAAATCTAGGTTCGCTGAACTTGAAAGTGACAATAATGGATAGCTAAGTATCACAAGAAAGGAGGTGGAAAATAAGGAAAAGGACGAACATGATACGTAGCCGAGGAGAAAAAGAAAGGAAAAAAAAAAAAGCAAGACGCCGAATTTGTGCTTTTTATTGGAACAAATACCAGCCGACAACACTTTTCCCTCCATCCAATAAACCTCATTTTTTTATATCAGCCATCAAGTAATGCTGTCCATCACACAAAATAACTTCACGTCGCGGTCGAAATGATCCCCCTAGGATGTAGCTAAACTACAAATGTCTGATGCATCGAAATTAGTCGCAAAAAAACACCAAAGATCTTTCAAAGGAACCATACCGCAGTGTACAGCTCTACAATCTGCCCGTCCTTCTTCTCAACCCCACCCTCAAGAAAGCTGCTCACCTCCGCATCTAGAAGCCCCTCGATACTTTGCCTGTGATGCAACCTCAGGCTATCATTTCCCAATACAGCCCTAAGTTTCTGGGGCCCGTACTCGAACCCATTCTTCCCATCGACTTTTGCCAATCGAACGAAGTCTTGGACCAAGCTATCGCTAAGATTCTCCCGATAATTGAAAGAAAATTCGTAGAAATCAAAAAGATTCTCCAAGCCCGATCTCAAGGAATGGTTGGCGTCCTCCAAAGCATATTTCTTGAAGTCGCTGTACATCCTCCCGTTGAACTTTTGGGGGAGAAAGTGGGACCAGAAGCGATACAGAGTGGCCATGTCGCTATTCTTAGTAGGTTTGGTGCTCTCTTTCCTCTGGCTCACAATCTGAGAAAGGAACTGGCCATAACATCTATGGACAAGCTTTTTGGGAGGCGTGTTAGGAGTTCCAGTACTCCCTTGGACGTCTTGTGATAGTAGCCAACCAACATCACCTTGGGCATTCATAGATCTGTCACCCGGGTTTCCAGGGAAAACAGCGCTGGACGGAGATATCATGCTAGAGTCATGCCTTACACCAGGTCAGCACTGTGCACTAATAATCAGAGAACAGGGAAATGCGTACCTAGTTATGTCACCGTTTGTAAGTGTTGGTGACGCAATGCCGTTCGAGCGAGGTTTGGAAGGGGAAGCCACGGGTGAAGACGGTTTACTATCCCCGGCAGGGCGCTTGACAACAATAATCAATTGGTCAACATCGGAATCGGGAAACTCCTGATCTACATGTTGTGGCACGAAGAGATTGGATAATCCGTTCATATTTGCGAAAGATGGCGAGAACTCCGGAACTTCAGCGGACAGCAGAGTCCCATAGGTTGCCATGCCACCCGCAGATTGGGGATAGACACCCCCAGATGGAATAAACGGAGGGGCACCAACAGCTATAGTACCCAGAGACCTGTTCCTCCTAGGATCTGGGTTGAAGGGCGGGGCAGAGCCTGACATTTCACCCGGTACACCATTCTGCAGACTGAGTAACCTTGGATCGCCCCACCCCGGTACACGCGATCCGCGAGCAGATGGTTCACGCTCCTCTTCAGCCAAGGTCCACGTTTCCCATCCTTCTGCCTTGCGGAGATACCAATCATCAGGGCCAGGTACAAGACACAAATCCTGAGACTGCATACATGCATCCCTGAGCATATTGATATCTTGCGTCAAGCCTCTAACTCGGTTAAATTTCGCAATGAACGACAACGCAACAAAACCCTCGTTATCCATATGCTTTCGTAGATACATATCCTTGCAAAGGTTGTCAACCGAAAAGTAATAATTGCTTTTCACCAAAGTCAGTATCAAAAAATTCAGGGTATGGGCTCGGGTGCAAAACTTACATCTGGTTGGTAATCTCTGGCAGCGGGGGGAATGCAATTCCCACCATTGGAGCCTCGCCCGGTGGCACCATTTCAAACCCATATGGCACCTGGAAAGACATGAATGGTGGTGATTGCATATGAGGATTGGGAAACCTGTTGTAGACTGCCGTATTCGGTAGTGAGTGCGCTCTTGAGGAACCCCTGTATGATCTGCCCGATGATTGTGGATTCTGAGACGAATATTGGCCATTGGTATGGCCCGGGTGGAAATTCTGAGGTGTAGAGTTAAAAGAGCTAGAACCAACATGATGACCACCGCTATGGTGATTATTTGAGTACCGCGAATCATAGCAAGGTCCGTTCCGTCCTCTGTAACCGCCACGCGCGCGGGGCTCCATTCCTCTCTCGCGCGGAGGATGTGAAGAACCTCCTTCAGCAGTTGCGTGATCGGATCTATTATTGAAGGATCGATAAGGCGCGCGTTCCGAGTTGTGATGCAAGTTCTGACCATTTTGGTAATTACGGTCATGGCCCTCGCTGGGCTGGCGTGACTCCCCCTCCGCAGTACTTCCTACCTGATCCGCTGACTTGACCCCTGGGCCACTAAGCTGTCCATCACCCTGCGCTCCCGGAGGCTTTGCGGATTGGCCATGGCCAGAGTTGGGATCGACACCATCTTTCACAAACTCTCTTTTTCTTTCGCTAGTAGCAGCCGGCAATGCAACCTTGGAATCACGGCGCTGGGGAGTTCCACCAGCACTTGTAGCCCGCTTGCTACCTTTCCCGCCCTGGTAGCCTCCACGAGTTGTGTTCGCACCGGTCCCTTGACGGCCGCGCTCATTTTCAGGCCCATAGGTATTTCTCTCTCCAGCCTGATAAGAAGCCCCACCCCTACCGCCACTTTCGCGAACTGAACGATTGCTCCTGCCTCCACGCTGTGCTTTGTATGGTTGTGTGTATTCTGGAAGTATCCTAGCCGCAACCCAAACCTTGCCCCCCCGAGCTACAGGTGCACTGAACTTGTCTTTGTCAGCTCTCTCCTTCTTGTATTTCTCCGCCTCATCCTGGGCTGTCTCTGGCGTCGGCCAAGATTCTGTGTCCGTTACCGGTGGAGGAAGAACAGGACCAAATGGCTCCTTCTCCTGTTGACCCTTCTTTCCCGACTTTCTCGGAACCCCACCTACAACATCGGTGCAAGTTAGTGGATCAGTGGTCCACGAAGATTGTGTGTGCGGTGTGTGCGACGATAGGTTCATACCATCAATTCCAACAAAGCCATTAACCTTAGTAGCCTCCTCACCCTTCCTACGATCCTTTGCCTGAGCATCCTTCCAGTCCCCAGTTGAGTTCAATAACTTTTCATCCTTTCCTTTGTCGTGAACTTCAGACAGGCCATTCGCCGGGCCTTCCTTTCCAGCGACTCCCCCCCGCTCAACCGACCTCTCACTACTAGCCTTCGTGGAGGCAGTGTTAGGACCTGCCGTAGACTTCGGAAGTGCTGGGATTGCAGGGGCCGGAGCAGAGGGTTTTCTAGCGATATTCTCGGATCTTACCTTCCAGGGATTCACTGGAGGAATAGAGGCGGGGATAAGATCACCACCTCTATGAACATCTGGCGTTCTGCTTCCAGAACTTGACTTGTTATCCGCATGACTAGACGTTTGGGACTGCTTCTCCCAGGAATTTGCCCTGTCTTCCGGCACAGACAATATAGTCGACAGAGAATCGTCCTCCTTGGGCACAACCGATGAAGAAGCTCCAAGGCCAGGTGATGTAACTGAAGTGGCTGGGGGGGCGGCGCTCATATCTGAACTTCGCTTTAGACAGGGATCCAGCATCGCAACTGAGTGGGGGATAGATGTTATTGTCATTGGAGCGGTACTGCCGTTCGTGTTGTGCACTGTTGGTGACGAAGCCGATACAGGATGTTGTGTGCCTGCGGAGCTGTTTGAGGAGGCCGTAGGATTTTTTGAAGTAGCAGATTGCGATCTAGTTGCTGGGCCAGTAGAGTTCTTTCCGGAAGCCGCAGCGGCGTAGGAGAATGTATTCTCCGTGGAGTTTGGCGGCCTGCTTCCAGACGTAGTCATGGCACGGAGAACGGTTATAAGGGAGAAAGTTGTACCTCTGCCACAAGAATTCAAGGGGAATGATGCGAAAGGTTATTATGACCTAGCACAAATTCCTACGGAAGACGAAGAGAGGAATAGAAGTTGCCGTACTTCGTGAGGTTTTCAGAAATTGAGCCGCCAACAAAGTTGCAATAGGCCAGGAACGACAAAACCCGCTTTCAAAAAAGGAAAAAGGATGGCGGGGCAGTCAAATCCTTAACCGTTGCAGAAATTCTCACAAAGAGCAGAGAACAGGTGTCTTCTAAAGTCGCCCAGGACCTGCGGGGGATATTATTCTCCCAATAGGTCTGTCCGGAAACTCGTGTAAAAGCGAAACCGTAAGACCACGCTGGTCCGTCGATCCTTTTATTTATTTTTTACCGACAGGAAACGCAACGTACGCAGGTGTTGAGCGAACACAAGTAACGCAGGTAAGGTACCAGAACGGCCGGTCGACGGAGGCGTTGGCTAAGAGGAAAGAGAAGATTCTGCCTAGAAGAAACTGATGCGTGGACTTTCGTCAAGAATTGAGACAGAAAGGGAACTCGTTCGGTGAAAGGCAGTGAGGCAAGGTCGGGCAAACAAAAGTGAGCCGAGGTTGACCGTAGACCGAACCGAATCGCTATCGGAGGGAAAGGAAGCTAGGAGGAAGCGAAAGCGACAGAGTTGAGCAGGAAGAGAGTCGAAGGATCTTATTGTTTCCTGGATGGATAGAAAAAATCTCTGGCCCTCAAAAAAAAAAAATCCGATGGATTGCTGGAGAGTCACTGATGCCTGTGGGTTGGGGGTTAAGAATGACGACGATGGGTCAGCAATAATGACTTATCGGAGAGTAAAACGCCCTAAAAGGAAAAAAAAAAGGAAAAAGGGGGAGAAAATTATATATATAATATATATATATATATATAATTATGAAGTGAGGGAGGGGAAAAAAAAAAAGAAAAACAACCGGACCGCGGAAGCAGACCGGGCAAACACGCATCGAAACAATAGAAAAGAAACCGAACGAATTCAGACTTCCATAAATAAGGCTCGTACCTGATCAAACAACACACACACAAAAAAAATTGAAATGTTGTGATTGGAGTGCAAGTTTTCTATGTGAGAGAGAGAAAGGAACTGACTTACTCCTCTTTACACCTTTATTTTTGTTTAGTCCCTGGGCTCGCAGAGACAAAAAAAAAAAAAAAAAATTTGGAAGGAAGGAAGGATTGGAGTGATCGTGACTGCTTTGGTTTAGTGAGTAAAGGCTTTAAGGAGAACCCAAAAAGGCTCTAAGCGTGGATCACGGTGAAGGTGTAGGAATTGGAAGGGGGGGAGAGGTGTTGGGAGGGGGAATCAATCAACAGGCTTGTGGTAGAGTCGTTCCTGCCGAAAGCAGCAGAAAGATGCAAGCAACGTCGATGAATGTTTCGCTAGTGGGTGGGCTCGGGTGGGAGTAGGAGAAGGCCGTTAGATGGACCGTGAATGGGGAAAAGAGTGGTGAATGGTGGTTGTTTTGCGGAAGCGTAGGATAGGGCACAAAACACAGGATAGTCTTCCAGAGCGAGACGAACAGAGTGAGATAGTGTGTGCCCTAAGGTATCCCAGAGGGTGGAAACAAAAGGTAAAAAAAGATGGGGGAAAAAGGTGCAAATGAAAAAGAAAACGAATTGAAAAAATTGAGCTCAAAAAAGGAAGACAGATTGAGGCTCGGTGGGGCAAAATGAGGGGTTGAATTGCGGGCAAAAAAACGAAAGGTTTTTTTTTTTTTTTTTTTTTCCTTCTTCTTTTCCTTCTTCCTTTCCCAACTCTCGCGCTCGGTATGGGAAACTCCTCACCCAACGCTACCGATCGCCAGAGTCAAGAAAGTGAGTAAGATGGGGGGAGAGATGAACCCCGCCAAACACGATGCAATCGCTGTGTGCAACAGATGAAAAACAATCCTGGACAGAGATGTAACAATGGGCGAATAAGTCAAAGTTACTCACAAACACAAGGGAGAGAATAGTTTGCTAAATTGACCTAATCCGTTCAATATAGAGAATCCCAACATAGGAACAAGACAGCAAAAGTACCGTACTTATGATCAATTCTTGCGCGTTTAGTGCCGGTCTGATATTATCTGTCTCTCTTTTGACAGTTTACTGTGCATGTCAGTGTCGTATCTGATCTCAATCCAACTCACTTCTTACTTTCAGCCTTCAAATCAGGTCCAAACCATATAACCGATAGACCCTTCAGGACCTTCACAATCCTTCCCTCTCCCCTTCTCTCTTCCCCCCAATTGAGCCTTTTTCAACGCTAGCACTCAGCACCCCTCATCCAACCCCCATCACATACCGGTACTTGTACATCCATCCATCCATCCACTCCTCCTCCTCTTCCCCCGCCCGGGCGCGGCTATCCGTACCGCCCCCCCCCCGAAGAGCCAATTACGCCCTGCACAGAAAAAGGGCCTCCCTGTCATGACATGCCTCGTCCCGCGATGCTCTCTTGCCACATAAGTACGCACTTGTACTTGCACACCACATTACCGTATCTTGTACGTACTCGTACATACTGACAAGCCACACGATTGGTGGAAATGCCGAGGGCCAAACCGGCGAGAGAGAGCTGCAAGAAATATTTTCCTTCCATCGTAAAAGGCCCACTTTACCGCGCCGACTCCGTAATCCCCGCCCAGCAAATCCGTTTACAATACATGTATAATACGGTGCCCAAGTTTAAGCCTATTAAGGTGAGCACAAGAATCAATTATAACAAAGAAGACTCTAGAGCCTAAGTACCGCACGTCGGATACAGGTACAGTACCTGTAAATGCAACGTTCGCCCTAACGCCCAAGCGGCAATCGAGACTAGAGCACGGTAAATAATAAAATAAACCAAAGCCCAAGAAACAAGCCGCATTCCTAAACCCAGCATCCACCATCCCATATCCCACCTATCATATCACCCACCTTTCGATCTTTTCACTTCCCCCACCATAAAAGCCACAAAAGTGAAATCCAAAGCGGGGAGGATAATAGGTTAAACAGCTAAAAGCTAAACCAAACCTGCTTCACAAAACGTAAGCCCAGCCAGAAATTTTTTTCTTCTACTCGTACTCCTTCCCCTCCATCTACTGTCACTACGGACCTCATCGAAAGCCGCGCAAAAAAAAAAAGGAAAACCTGCGAATTGACAGAATAAATAAATAAATAAAGTGAAGAATAAGCATCGGATCTAGAACCAGCTTCCCCGCATATCCGCTCCCTGCCCCTCCTTCGACCCCCACCAAGCAAGCGGAGCAACAACCCCCACCCCACCTCTTCGCCGAAAACTTCCCCATATCCGAAAGGAAATGTGTTATCGGCCTGAGCAAAGCCAGATGAACAAAAAAAAAGTCTCAACTACGATCCATCTCATCTACCCATCCATCCATCAGAACACGATGCGTGATGCGACCAAACTCGACCCGTCGATGAGCCCAAACCTCACCGCCAAGACCCGCCTCCCTGTGGTCCGTCCGGCAAAACCATCGGCTCCCCGCCCCCCGGGTTGGATGGGGGTTGGCAGGAACCCTAACCCAGCGAGCGCAGCGTGGCTGGGCGTGGTTTGAATCCCTGCATGGGGGACAGGATCCTCGTTACAGATCCTTCTGATCTGACAGGGAGGAGGGAGCAAAGGCGGGGGAGGGATTGGGGAATCGTTACTGGGTTGCCGGATGGGTAGACTATTGGTACTAGAAACGTGCTGGTACTGTACGCTACTCTTACGGTACTGCCGGACCCGAAGACGGGCTCATGGTGGGGGAACGCGGACATTCGCAACCATGTTGTGTTGTTTATTCGTCATGAATTCGCCGACATTCCGGGTGGGATTGTAGTATTTAGAGGGGCCCTTGGACCCACCGCGGCAAAGAGAGGGGGGAAGACGAATCATCAAGACAGAAACCAAGCACCGGTGATAGATCTCATCCCTTTTCATGCAGACAAATCGTGCGATACTGGTAGACTATTTTACGGGAAACCCCCCTTACCCATTCTTTTGGTTGTGGCGATTCACTACAGCATAAATTGCTGCTTTGGTGAGCGTGACCGTGCCTTCCGGCCTCAAAACGCTTCCGCTCTGTCAAAAACTCACCAGAGAGCGCCCGCCCGCAGTACTCGTACTGCTCTGATGGTATCATATTACTACCCACTACGGCTACCATTACTCGCGCGGCCGAGTTGAAGCCCGACACTTTGTATGGGTGTTGCCACCTCAGGTATCCGGATTCGATTCGGCCGCGCGAGTACATAGTCTGTGCGGGTGTTAGACTACTCGTATCTGATTTGTCTCTCGACTGAATAGGCCGTGATATAATTTAAGTAAAGCCAAATCCAGAACAGGACGGAACAGACCGGGCCAAGCCAGGCTAGACTAGACAACTGACAAATACAGCAGCCAGGTGTTCAAGAGGGGAAGCAAAAAGTCAAACCGGTTCACCCTGAACCTTACTTCCGGTACCGTGGGACGTGGGAAAGGGCAATGTCTTACCGTGGCGTAACCTTACCGCAACTGACATCAACATCGTATCACCACCGTACCATCATTCCCAACAATTCGTGTTCCTACCGTACTGCCGGTAGGGGCATTCGGAGTTAGAAACGATAGTAGAAAACAGGATGAGGAAAAAAACGCTTCTTTGGCCCGCCCACACATAACGAGAGACATACCTGGCCAATGGGGGGGAGTTCCGAGTGAACAAGGTGGAGAGCTCAAATTCTAGGTCCTTGCGAGAGCGTGAATGGGGAAAGGGGACAACATGTACTGTACGTATACCGATATAAGGTTCATATGATGCAAACATCCGCAGTAATATGGGAATCATTAGAACGGAGTTCTAGAAAGACACCACGAGCTACGTGAAGCTAGTTTTCTTCACATAATCTTTTGGCGGGTTATGTCGAATACTCGCCCGGTCTCGTTGAAGCCGGGTGCTTATAGATGTGATACCCGGTTTCGACTGGGCAGCGAGCAGTACTAATAAACTACCGTACATCCTCGATTCCGAACAGTGGTATGCCAATCCCCCGTAATAATCTTCACAAGCTCCTGAATATAATTGCTCTTGTGAATGGGCTACTTGGGGCGCTGCAGTTACAATGACCACCTACCCCAAAAGCTTCTATTGCGAAGGACGTCGGTAGCCAGAATATCAAAATTTGCCAAGAAAGTATATCTCAACCTCATCCCCACGGGATTTCCAACAACCACCTCGATGAGAATTATGTCCCCATAGAAGACGAAGCCGGCGACCCTCCAGAAATCAATAGAGGGAAAACAGAAACAGAAATCTCAAACTTTTGCGGAGATATCAGAGTTGAACATCAAAGAACGCCCTGGACATGTTAATTACCGTTGTTTTCCTTGGCACGGGCGGTTCGCGGGAACCTCCAAAGTATTAACTTGTATTATGGCCATAATCGTCATATTAACATACCATTACTAAACCTCGGCGAACGCCGGCTACAAGAGGTCCCCCACCGCAAATCACTTCCACAGAGCTCCTCAGAAGACTCTCCCCCGAACTACCCGAAAGCGACAGAACGGCCCCCACCCGCGCGCACTTCAACCACCATTCCAACCGTTCCCACCCCAAACCCCCCGAACGCTCGACCAATACGACTCCACGAACCACCGCAGATCCTCCAAAACTCCCCAGACCGCCCCCCTCAACCCACACCTCCCGAGAGAGCGAGGAACTTGCTTCCGGCTGGTATCTGGTAGTGATGTGAACGGGTAACACTACCCCACCAAACTGGAACGAGGCGAAGCAAGCGAGCAGGGAGGGGGGAATCCCGAGATTTCGGATTTAACTTTTCGATGTCGGTTCGATGGCCGTCCTTGACGGATAGATTGGCGGGCGGGGACCGGTGGGGTTGTGGGTGGGTAGATAAAGATAAGGCACGATATGGGCCGGTATCACCCCGCACCCCTTACCACTGGTAGGAAGGGAAAACTCTCTCGTTCGGAGGAGGGGGGGGGGAAGAAGTGATGTATCGTAAGGTGGCGGAGTGGAATACATCTTTTTCATTGGATTTAAGGAAAACGTGGTACTCGTACTTGTACAAGTATGTTTTTAAGGCACGATGATGTATGCGGACGTCCATCAATCGAGAGGAAAAAGGACTTGTTGCTAACACCAACCTCTTCCCATGGCGTTTTCATGCGTTACGGTTTCAGTGGTGACACTACTACCGCGCCGGTGGACTTTATCTATTTCCTTCTACCATACCAGATGCTATTGTGCTATCCCCTCCCCTCCCATCCATCCAATACACCCTCTTTACACACAACCTACAACCTCCGCCTCCACAACTCTCTCTATTGGTTCACTTTTCTGCCCCGCCTCGTTGATGCCTCATGGCGTCTACGGTACATAGTACTTGGACACTTGACCGCCCCAAAGACACATCCCAGAAAAATAAAGATACAAAGAGACACACATCAAATACATCAGACAAACCCTGTTCGTTATTACTATTTCACAGCCGGGAAGAAAGGGGCTCAGGATCTTATGATTCATGAGGCGGCTACTTTTGTTCTATTTTTTTTCTCTTTTCTTTTTCTTTCCTCATATCCACCATGTGAACAGGCAGATGTCTCAAAGGTTTGTGGGATTTTGTTTTGATTCGCACAACAAATGATCTGAGCCTTTCAAGCTTTAGCCTTGCACCCATGCTGCAGCTCGTCTAGCCCCCAGTTGGCTCGCGAATCTCAAGCCTATGCGGTACGGGTATGCATTAGAACATGCTTCTTTCCCGGCAGACAATTTTCTTTTGCCCGGTGCAAAGGGGACAAAATATACCTGATGATCCCATAGGAAAATACGATATGAGATACCATACCAAAGCTACAAGTTGGAGTACCGAGGAGATCAGAGTGAGGAAAAATGATTGTACCTGGTTCCGAATTATTAGCATCCCTTTCATCATAGTATATCTCACGGGGACAACAGTAGGCCCAGTGACAAGACCATGAGAAACTTTCAGTAGTCTATTGAGAAACAAATCGGGGAGAGGGCTCAGACATACCCCAAGTGCAAAATACAGAGTCAGACCTATACTTCCAAAATATGCTGCAGTGAAGGGTAATCTTGGAGTCGAAAGAAGGTGCGCCGCGTATGCGAGTGGTCCCTGGAGAACCGCGAAGGAAGTTAGGAATAGGATCGATCCCACGGTCCAGCTGATACACCCGGTTAGTTGCTGAACATGCTATTGGACAACCATGTGGTTTGCAGAAGGGATCGACGTCACTTACAGCACGGCGAATTTCCTAGGTTTCGTCGCAAGTATGGGGAATAAGAAAAAGCAGAAGACAAAGCAGGCTGCAGCTCCCAGATTACAAGCTGCAAACACTAACAGACGATCCCCTCGGCTCACTATATGATTCGCTCGGAAGATGAGGATCCAGATCAGCGAGAGTTCCTCCGCATAGGCGAGTTTGTTTTTTTGTCGCACCTCACCGGAGGAAGTGGGTAACACCGCCACCACCTCCCTCCAAATGAGCCACATCCGGCGTCGGTGGGGGGGGAAAAAGTATGACATGAATACGAAATCAAAGGAGATTGAGACTCACATGTGAACCATCCCGCATCCTCTTCTTGACGATTTTGGGCCGGAGGGGGGTCGGAGTTACTTGTAGGAAGCCGAACATACCCCCCGTTACCGAAAGGATTCAAGGATGATAGTTTGTTCAGAAAAGGAGACGGTGCGGAAGTATTAACGGGTTCGTCCCTCCTCGACCACCCCATAGAGTTCATCTGCGCTCGGAAGGATTCAGCGGCCATGGCGACAAAGCTAGAAGGGTCGGAGGAGAGACAGGTATGGAAGGTGCGCGGGGCGTGTGGATGGCTTCCTCGAAAGAATGAACTGCTGGGCCTGGAAGCCGGTGGAGAATTCGAAGAGAAAAATACCCCCGGATTGTTTACTGAACTCGGGGTGTGTTAGAAATGTTCATGCGCCCTTCTTTTTTTTCCTATTTCCCTCCTTTTCCTTTTGATATCCTCTCTTTTGCTTTTTCTATTTTATTTTATTTTTAAACTGTTTATTCGATGAAATAAATATATTGTTTTCGAACTGGTGAGAAAGGCAGTGGCGATATGAGGGGGCAGGCACTTGTGGATAAGGTAACGTGGCAAGGGCAAGTAAGATTTGGAACGGTCCTTACGAGTAGTGGTAAGAAGCGGAGTTTCGACTGGTATCGTTTCACCGTACTGCAAGTACCGTACAAGTAGCTTCCTCGGGGAGGGGGGGGATCTGGAGGAAAGGTGTTTTTGGGAGAAACTTGAGTGAGGAGAAAAGTTGGAGGGGAGTGTGGAGAAAGCCGCCTGCCGCTAAAGTGCATCCGCGCAAGCCCATTCGACTTGGGTAGAATGCCAAGGATTCAATGGGAACGCAACTCTTGTCCCAAAGAGGACAAACTTAGGGCCATTTTATTTTTATCGCATCATCTCACAGTTATTATTCCCCGAGTATGTTCGTTTTTCGAGATTGTGAACGGGTTCGTCGTGGGAATAAAGAATAAACTTGATGAAGTGAATGAGATTGGGTACCGCTCAAACCACAAATTTCCTTTTCCAATATTTTTTTTTTTAACCGTGTATCTTTTGTGGTGTTCGAGAAAGCCCCCGCATTGAATCAGGGATCAAAGGCCCAACCAGATAAGTGTTCGTACATACCGGTTAGGTATCGATGGCGGTCTGTTCTTGTGCCATAGATTACAGGGGTATGAACCGCTTGTCCACCTCCGTTTGGTGAGGGCGAGTGGAGCGGTGGAAAATTGGGTGTGCGGGTGGGAAGACATCGTGAGGTTGCTGTTGAAACCCTGACCGAAAGAGGCCAGCCAAAGAGGGTGGGGAAAGCAGCAGTCATCTCTCCAGTCGGTCCTGTCCTCCGCTTTGCCCCTCTCTCCTCATCGTCCTCATCATCCTCATCATCCTCATCATCCTCATCATCCTCATCCCTTCCTCTTCCACTCGATTTCCAACCAGCTTGCAGTCCTCTTCATCCCATCCATCTCCTTTAAAATTGATCGCCGCCGTGCATTTGTTACCACTTCTATACCCCCCCGTCTCAACAATTTGTGCCATTCTCGCTCTCCTTTATTCTGGGGCTACAGCGCCAGTGTATCTCCCGCAACTAACCATCCGGATACTTTTTATTCTCATTTTACATATTTCCACCATTTACCAACCTTCCCAGTCGTATTTTCGCCGCACAGTGCTTTGAATAAGGGTACTTATTTTTTTTATTCTTATCTTTGTTTTACCTTTTTCCCGTTTTTCAATTCCTTTTATTTATTTATTTTCGAAGCCGCCCTTATTAGAAGCCACAATCCCCTCTCTGGAGCTCCGAGCCGCTGGAAAGTTTGTAGGTACTTAGTTTTTTGTTAAGCCTTTCAACGCACCTCCGAGAAATATTACCATATTTGGAGGGGTAGCAACCTCACGAACAAAGCTGTGTATGGTATACTCATTTGTGCAATGCATGCGTTACAGTACGGACTTCCTTTTCTCCCCCCGTTGTCGCCACCATCGTTGTCTTCCCCCTAGTCTACATCATCCATCTCCTCATCGTTCAGGACCAGAAGCGGGTGCAAAGCAGAAGCAAAGCAGAAGCAGAAGCAAGTCGAGCAGAGAGACGCAGGACGAGATCGAGTAGCAGCAGCCTGCATAATTTCTCCGGTCCAGTCAAAACCTCAGCTCTCAATCTCTCTCCCACCTACCCTCTCCACTCACCCACTCACCCACCTACCCACCTACACCCATACCCTACCCTACCATACATTCCCCTAATTGCCCTCGCCGTCCTCATATTATCTTACGTCGTTGCCTCCACCCCCAGACGGCTTTATCGCATTCAATATCTCTTCTTGTCACTCCAAGCGTTGCCCGCCTCCCCCTGTGTGCACGCAAGAGGTTCGCCGCTGTGTCAGCAGCTACAGAAGAACCACACCTTTTTTTTTTTTTCCTCTTCCCTTTGCTGGTAACCGCCTGCAACCTGGGTCTGGTTGTTCCCTTCTCAAATCGCACGCTTCCCGTCCGTCGTAATCCTGCAGCATTTCCCTCCTCCACTGTACAGTACCCCTACAAACACGAAATCGGTACAGTACCCGCCATCTTTCTTTCTAGAACGGGCGGCCAACTTTTTCTAGCGACAGTCCCGTACCGCTAGCTTGGTGGTGTCTTTTCCCGAACCATTTCCCTGCTAGCCAATTCGTTGCCTAGCACACGTACCCTTTCCCTGAACCATCTTCTACCCCCCTTCCCACCACTACAGAGCACCCCCCCCTGTTGCCCCTCCCC
>QLOI01000217.1:0-15411 GCA_003313605.1 Tuber umbilicatum | reverse complement strand
AGCTGGTCTTGGCAGAAAACTTGGTGTGGTTTTTTTAATCACTGTGGTTGTAACGGAGACGGATCATGTGAAGAGTTTTCTCCTGCAGTTGATTGGATGTATCAGGATACTGCATGAACACTTCACGTCAGATAATGAACTAGCAGAGCCGGCTAACATTCGGTAGAATGTTAGCCCCAGGCCCAGAGGAGATGGGCATGCTCGCGATGGTGGTGAGCTTGGGAGTGATGGAGAGGAGCTGGCAATATAATTCTACTTAAGTATATGTGAGACATCTTCTCCTAAGACGATCAACTATCCTCTCGAGAACTTATTGAGTAAAGCTGCGGCTTAACGATATTAAGTTTTACTGTTAAGGTTTTCTCTTTTACATATTTGTTCTTCACATTGCGTACGAAGAAAGCTTCGGTACGGCCGCATCCTTGGGATCCATCTTCTCACATGGAGCCCCCGTTACAGTCACGAACCAAGAAAACCGCCACAAGAACGCCTTGAAATCCAAAAGAAACGATCCGACAGTGAACCCCAAAACCCTACAAGTGAATAACAACCCCCCAGATCCAACCCTAGCTGCGTCCACGCCCTTGAACCAGAACTAGCTAGAACTAAGGGCCCCAGATATACTGAAAAGAAGGTTCCAGGAGAAGGCAAGAGAGTAGTAGACCAATGCAGGCAGCAGAGTGTTAGGCTTATGAAATTCTAACACCCCCCTCTGGCCCCGATCTAGGGCCCGGACTTCGCCTGCAGTATGGTGTGAAGTTGCTAGTTACCAGCAAAATTCACGAAATTGGCAGCATCCCCATAACACCGTGTACGTCGTCGCCGTCCGTCCGACCGGAAGCTGTTCGTAGGATATATGAGAGGGGTAGTGTGCGCAGCTCATACAACTGGAATCCAGTATATGATACATAAGATATCTGCATGAGCGGAAAAGCCTACCAAATCAGAGAACAATAATGCTTCACCTTGACCGGCTACAATTAAGTCATAGGTCTGCTAAAAACGGATGGGAGTAAAGGAGACGTAGCTGCAAGCCCATTCTCGCTAGGCAAATCAAAGAAGCGATGGAGCACTAAGCCTACCTACTCTACGTAAAGATAATGCAGTCATGCCTCTGTGTTGTCACCGTTGTCTGAGATTGAGACTGATCACCTCAATAACAGAGGAACGACTGGTATGTTCGCATTTGGGTGGCATACTCAGACTATAGTTCATATGGCAAGGGCATCGTTTACTTCTGACTGGGGGAGTCTTGCAAACCCTCAGGAAGACGAAGTAAAATAATCCAAATGACCAGAAGTGAGGAATTATTCATGGTCTACGAGTGTTCGCACTTAAAATTGATAAGACGAAAGAATACTAGCCGTTACGGAGCTACTTAGTTAGCATAGGTATTAGATGTATTGGCCGCGGAAACTCACGCGGGATATAAATATAAGAGTTCCTCCCCAGCTATTAGACAGGCAGCAACGGAGAAGAGATCTTATCAATATAACAAGTTATTATCTACACTTCATACTCTTAGTAGTTTTAGCGAAACGAGTATTAGCGATAAAATTACGACGCCTTCCTGACACGACTCCGTTATCAAACCTTAAAACGCTTAACCATAATCTACTGAGCTCCGAGTTGGTTACCCGTAACACAGAGGTGTGTGGCAGATTGATTCAGGGACCCCAGCCCTCTTGGCAACAAGATGAGCGGCAGTATGATGCCAGCAGTGTGTGAAAGGAGGCAGTAGGGTGCCAGCCGGCAGCAGTTGTTTAGGGTGCAAGCCAGGTGGAGGAGGAAGATAGTAGGGTACCAGCCAGAGGATCCCAAGGCCAGGCGGGCCGGCGGAGGGAGGGAGGAACCATATAGAAGTAATGGAACCAAGGTGGAGGAAGAGGGGGGGCATTAGGGTGCCAGCCGATCCCATGGTGAGAGGAGAGGAGGGTTAGACCCAGACGTGATCCAACTATTGGAAACGTGTTAGGGTCTTACTAGGCAGTTCCCAAGCACCCTCACACATCCAGGTGTATTACCGCTTCTCTCATGTAGTCCCTTTATTCTCTGAGAGGAAGCGTCACTTAGTGGGAGGATTACCACGACCAGGATGTGTGAAGGGAAGGGAAGTGGCGAAATCGACCATGGCCTCTTGGAAAAACCCCTAAGGAGATTCCCAGGTTTCCGCTTACCGCAAACCATATTCCCACCTGTCTGAAGAACCGAGAATGAGCATACCCGACCCTGCTAATACTAAGCGAGATGCTGAACAAAAGCAGGGAAGTGAGGAGAAACAACATCCTGAGACGTTAAGATGGGGTAGGAGGAGCTGTCTTGAGGGTAGACATCAAGAGAGAACCATAAAGATGATGCCCGAAGGCAAGGAAGTGATAAAAGTGATGGCCAGCACCCCCCAAGGGGGAGGGTGCTGGACCAGAAAAGTGGTGATAGTTTCTCTGGTGTTGAGTCGTTCCTGATTAGGAAGTAAATTTCAATGACCGGAGTTGTAACGGAGATGGAGGATGCCATAGCCTAGCTGCTTCTTTTTTTTTTTTTTTTCCATTGTATGTTTATTGATTCTGGCCCAAAAACGTACATGCAGCTCACGCTATGGCATACAAAAAGCCTTAATTCCAACGCAGTAACAAATGAAACAACAAAACTCAAATAACGCAACCAATCCTTCAAGGTGGGAAAACACTATCCCTAGCATCGCCAACTATGACTAACACAAAAAGTAAAGCAACCTTAGTCCAAAACAAAAGCCCAGCCTAAGGAAAAACAAAAGTAAAGCAACTCATAATCAAAACCATCACCCGCAGCCAACGCCACGAATACATGAAAATAATAACAAGTAAATCACATAAGGAAGCCACTAGTACATTACCTGTGGATGAAAGAAAAGTAAACCCAACACTTCACAAGGAAGAAGTGGGAGAAGATGAGATAGCCAGTGCTCCAAGTCTGGGGGTCACTGGTGGAGAAGGTGAGGCCATGGGGGGCATACTGGGCGGGAAGCCAGTCGCCGTAGATGAGATGAATCGGGCCAAATTGATAATGAGGGGGGCCGAAGACCAAACGGGAGCGTCTGGCGCCAGGCTGGAGATACTCTGAAGGTGGGATGCTCTTTCCTGGGCCTTAGCCGGACAGTGGAGGATAGCGTGATCAAAGGTCTCGTCTGTCTCCTCGCAAAAGGGGCACAGGGTGGAAGCGTCACGGTTAGTCCAAGAAGTGTCGGCAGCGAGGTAGCTCTTCCCAGCCCTCATCTGATGGAGGCGACCAGCGGAGAACTTGGGCAAGCCCATGAAGGCATGAGGAGTAAAGGAAGGAGGAAACTTATAGGAGGAGGGGGACAGCAGGGAAGCCTAGGAAACGAGGGTGAAGGCGACGGCCTTGGCTTTGAGGGAGCCATAAGGTGGGGCGCCCACCGGCTCATACAGGCGGGAGAGCAGAAGGTAAGGGGAGGCCAAGGGGAGCTTGTCAGGCAGGAGGTCTTTGACGGAGAAGGCGATGGCATTGAGGGGGAGGTGGCGGCGTGTAGCAGAAGGGGCGGTGGACCAAAGGCGGGGACGATAGGACCCACACAGAGGAGCCAGGAGGCGACAGTGTGAGGGGGTGAGCCAGGAGTCCCAGGTGGGGACACGCGGGTCAAGGTGGGCAGCTGCGGGGTTGATATGAGGCAGTGAACAGAGGAGCCGAAGGGCAGCCAGCTTTCTCTTATGTTGTAGGGCCAGGAAAATAGGGGGAAGGGAGGCTTCACGGTAGAGGAAGGTGGGGGCGGTGGCCTTAAAACAGTTGGTGATCCAACGGAGGACCTCATGCCAGAAGGAGTCGAGTTTGTATAGGATGGTGGCATTGGGTACAAGGATGTCAGCGCCATAGGTGAGGACTGGGAAAAGAAGCCCAACAGCAAGCTTCCGACAGCACCAGGGGGAAAGGCCTTTCCCGGCGGGACTAAGCCGCTTGATAAGTGCGAAGAAGGCCCAGGCCAGGGCCAGAGGGCGGTGGAAGTGCGAGGAGGTTTCCAAGGTGGCGGTGAGCCAGTAGCTGCGCCAACGGAGCTCAGCTGTTGGGTTGAATAGGAGGGAGTTGATTGAAATAGTGGTGTGACAGAGGGGATTGTGGTCCCTGGACGTGCGCCAATGGATAAGCTCAGTTTTATGAACTAAGAAGAAGACCCAAAGCGGGGCCGCACGACTGTTGAGAGCGAGGAAGGCATGTTGTAAGAGTCTAATATTAGAGCGATAGGATGAGGAGCCCACTGTGACAGAGAAGTCATCCACATAGGATACTACAACACCACGGGGGATGGAAATGTGAAGACAAGAAACATATATAACAAACACAAGAGGAGAAATTGGTCAGCCCTGAGGGATCCCCACAGACACAGGCGAGAAGATTCCGAGGATGCCTTGGAAAATGAGGCGGCATTGACGGGAGGTGAGAAAAGACCTGATCCAGGAGACCATATACTTAGGGGTGGAGAAGCGGCAGAGCATAGAACAGAGCTGGTTTTGGTTGACGTTGTCAAACCCCCCTTTAATGTCGAGGAAGAGGGAGGAGACCTTGAGGTGTGTGGTTTGGAGGAGGCCGACCTCATGCTGCAGGGTGGCCACTCCGTCATAGCAGCTGAGCCCCGCCAACGAGCCGCATTTGTGAAGGTTGAGGAGGGGGGTTGAGCGGGAGAAAGCAGCAAGGCAATACGCCATGATTCTTTCCAGAATCTTCGAGACCGTTTCTAGGAGGACAATGATTCAGAACGAAGCTGGGGTGGAGTAATCAGCCTTGCCAGGCTTGTCAAGGATGACGCCATTTGCTTTCTTTAAGGAGGTGGTGTGGAAGCCATGAAGGAGGAGAGGGGTGAGGAGAGAATGGAGGAGGTCTTTATTCGCCTGATGAATGTTTTTCCTGACCCCATACGGAATAGTATCAGGGCCTGGGGCGGACGAAGAGGAGGAGCGGCAGAGAACAAGAGACACCTCGTCGTGTGTGTGACGGGAGGGACATCGGAGACAGGAGGAAGGAGGATCGAGGGGGGAGGAGGGGGAGGAGGAAGCGGGAAGAAATGGGCAATAAGAGCTGAGTTAATCTCAAGAAGGGTGGAGGCATTGGGGAGTGAGGGGAAACGCTCAGGAGCCTGACCGTAAGCAAATTTCTTGGCATCCCAGATAGAACGCGAGTCTGCAGCCGAAAGGAACTGGTCCCAGTGGGTGGCCTTGGCTTTCTTGATAGCTTTGAAGTAAGAGTTGCGAGCCTGGGTCAGTTCCCAGCGAGTGGCAGAGCCATTGCAGAAGCTGCGTGAGGCGTGATGATGAATGCGCTGAAGGCTTGAGAGGTCAGGGGACCACCAAAGTTTCGAGTAGGAGGATGGGTGTTTAGTGGGGGTGGCTGACAGCAGAGGGGTGGTAACCGCAGTCAGGCTTGCGTCGAACCATGAGGTGAGCGAGGCCGAGGTGGGGAAGGAGGGAGCCGGAGGGATAGTAACGGACTGGAGGATCAGGGCGATAGTGGACCAGTCGGTGGCTTTCCAGTTAGGTCTAGGGGGGGGATGGACATGGAGAGTTGCCCAAAGGAAATAGACACAGCAACATGGTCAGAACCCGTGGAGGGAAGAGACGTATCCCATTACAGAACGAAGGCGGCAGACCCCACCCTTGCACGCTACCAAGAATCGCCGTCCGTGAGTTGTTAGGTTACTTCTGGAACGAGAGGACATCAAACCAATATCACGGATCTACGAGGCCAATGGCCGCTAATGCCGGCTGCCAACAATGGACTCAATGACGCCATCAAGAAACTATTAGAGCGTGGTCATGTCAACCCCCATATGACTAATGAGCGAGGGGAGACCCACTCTCACGCACTGCTAACTATAGACATGATGAGATAGTCAAGCTACTATTGGAAAGGGGAGATGTTGAAATAAATAAGATGGGTGAGCGCGGTCAAACACCACTCTTGTCGGCTGCTGCAAATGGGTACGATGCAGCAGTCAGGCTACTACGGAGTGAGGCAGTAGTCCAGCTACTTTTAGCGCGGGACAATGTTAACACTGATCTCTGTGATAACTATGGTCGAAGTCCACTCTCAACTGCTTTTCCTTATCAGCACGGTGGAATAGTAATACGACTGCTGGCCAGACCCTCCAACCGGTAGCGGCTAGAGTAGGCTGACCTTGATAGTTGGTTGAGTTGGATGGAATCTACTGGGTTGGGTAGGAGATAGCGCCTCCGTAGGATCGGTCGGGTTCACGTATCCAGCATGTGGATTACCCCAGGAACCCATTCAATATTGTTAGCTTTGTCAGCTTTATTCAGTATCATTCAGTGTGGTGTGAGTTCCCTTACCTTAGAAACTATAGTCTAAGCATATAGGAGTCTAAAACTGTACTTACCTGTAGTAGAAAGGTGAGAGCGGAAGCTTCCTGCATTTAGGACCATTTAATTGAAAGCTTGGCCTGAAAGTATCGTGTTTTATTGGACCTCCAGTATGATAACGATATCCCCAAACAGAAAACTTCAGGACCCCGATCATCAAGTATCACTCACACATTGTTCCGATCCGGGCAAGTCTCTTCTCGCAACTAGTTCCTCTCGCATAACACCGGTCTGCTCTTCACTGCCCCTTTGTCATTAGACCACGCCCGACCCTTTTCCCATCGTTGCCGTCCTTCTCTCAGCCACACCTTATTTAACCAAGCCATCGCCTCCTCATCATCCGCTATCATTCGCTCTTCTCCCGTCTCCGCCCTCCCCATGATTTTCTTACCGCCGATCATACCTTCACATGGCTCTCTCCCTCTGGTTTCTCCCCCTACCCGATCGGAGACACAACCCCCCACCTCCAGCCTGTAGTAGTCAATAAAGCTTCTTCCCCTCTTTCCTCAGTCACCACAACTACATAAACTAGCACCTTTTTTTTTTTTTACGCGTGTGCTTCGAAAGTCCGGGCAGATTCTCCCGACTGCGTCGCCCTTTCTAACAGTAGTTCACCGCAAAGCTAAAGTCCAGCCCTGTTCTACCGTTCTTTCAAAGCGCCCCCGAACACTCTGCACAAATGCCCTACCTTATGCCTGCCGAGGCAGACCACGCTATTGCCAGCTTTTATCTTGAAAACCCGAGAGCCCGCTCTGGGCCGCTCGCCAGACGACAATACCGCCCGGTTTTCCGCACTGTTATCCTCCTAGATTACTTCCTCCGCTGGCTCCCGCTCCCGCTCTTGCTCTCATACCTATCCTTTCTTTTATTTCCTTCGCTTTTATTGGCTTTTGATTGTTAATTTATAGGCTAATTCCAAATCTCAGATAGACGGTGCTACATTAGAAGGGTGTAGTATAAACCGCTTGTTATTCTAAGCGAAGGGGAAGAAGAAAAAAATACTACGCGGGATAGCGCTGTGTGGTTCGCGGATCGTACATGACGCACCGGTGTCGGTCGGTTGTACTACGGTAGTACTATTAGTAGTCTATTGCGCAATGCAGAAAGTAAAGGCTCCTCACGTGATCCCCGTGCGGGCCAAACACAAGTTACGCGGTAGAGTGTTCGAGGCTTCAGGATATACACAAGTATCGCTGGTATGAGAAAGCTGGGAGAGCACCAAATTCTACCGTATGTAGGGATGAAATGCAAATTTAAACTCACACAATCTCATAGTACAGTAATCAATTCAACGAGTACTATACACCACACCAAACTATATCCCTTCCAAAAACCCCTGCTTCCCCCAACGGGATAATTCCTTCATTCAACAAAGACGAACCATGTACAGCGCAACATCGTCACAACACCTCCCCTTTCACCACCCCAGAAATACACCAATATAAGACAAACATCCCCCTCTTCCAACTTCGTCGATTCGTCAAACATGAGCATCTTCAGGAATCATAACCTATGAGTGATCTTCCGCGATCACAAGTTTCCTCCTCCAGTATCCCGCCTGGGAAGAACGCGCTGCAAGCTGAAGGCCGTCGAGTCGGATCCATACTCCGTAAAGGCATACGGCAGTATTCACCCATCCTCAGCGTGCCCATGGCCACGCAAATTCGTTCCGGTAAACACCTGGCATGCAGGTCAACCATAGACAAGAAATGAAAGGAAAAGGAAACGAAAAATGAAAACCGACGTATGCCTTGCCCACGAAATGGGGAAAAAGAGAAGAAAAAACCAACCTCCCTAGTAGGAAAAGAAAAGGAAAGAAAAAACAGAGCAAACCAGCCCAAACTAAGCTAATATATCAAAACTCCACCCAATATCCCGGCCCCCTCATGTCACCCTCTACCCTTCCACTCAATCCCGCCATCTCTTTGAAAATCTACAGTAGAAGAGAAAAAAATGACAAACAACACATCAAGCAAGAGAGGAGGCAGTGGAGTGAGAAGAAGGGAATTTAGCAAATCACACAACCGCTTCTGCCCCTCCTTCTTCCGATGAATTCATCCCCATCATCCCACAAGGCGCGCCTTCTCCTTCGACGCCTCCCAAGGGTGGGATCCTCGCTCAACATCATGTGCTCGGCCCATTTGGACTCGAGTCTGTTTGCGCTATCTCGATCGCCTCTGAGAACCCTCTTCATGTGTTCGTCGACCGTCTGCTGCCACCCATAGAAGCACTTTAATTGAATCAATTCCGGTTTAAAGATGCTGGGCGTAGAATCAGCATTGCGGGCGAGGATGTCACGGACACCAGGCCAGGTTATGTTTGCACAATCATAGACTACGAGCCTAAGAGCGACACGAGGGGAACAAGACCCCGGAACCGGTGGAGAATTGGGAGGTGAGAGGCGATGTCGAACGGCATGCGCTGCCTCGCACAGCACGAGATCCGACACCCGAGCTATAATTCCAAAATCAGCCTCCAACTTTCCATAAAAATCGCTTGGGCGAGTTACTATTATCCATTTCCAGATTCCTCAACCCGGGACATTTACGGATGATCTCGGTCATCCCCTGGTCACCCATATTCTCGCAATAACTGCACTGTAAATGCTCCAGCTTCTTCGCCGCCGGGCCTCGGGCCAAAGCCAACAAAGTTGCGTTCGTTAATTCCGAGCACTCCTCCACGTCTAAATGCGTCAACTTTCCCAAGGTAGGAAGGAGTGCAGTGAATCCCGAATCCGTCAAGGAAACGCAACCTCCCAATTGTAATGCTTCCAAGTTAGGTACACTACCGGCCAAACTCCGTAATGCCTGGTCCGTCAAGTTGGAACATCTGCTGAGATCCAGGTCCACAAGCCTTCTCGGGGGGGCCTTCGGTTTGTTTGTGAAGGGGTCCACTTCTGGGTCTACTCCTTCAACCATGACTGCAATTGCCGCATCATCAATACTCGCGCATGCGCCAAGGTGAAGAACTTCGAGCTTGTTTGATTTGAAGATAGTCTGCATTGGGCCAGGTTCATTAAACCTAGTGATCTCGCAGGCCCTCAACTCTCGCAAGTTCTTGCACTCTTCAACGATTTTCCTAACACCTCTTGCGTCCATGCTCGGACACCAAGATACGTTCAGGCTCTCTAACAATGGGCAAGACTTTGAGATGAGTCTGCATGTGCGATTGCTAGCCGTTTTGAGTCCAGCAATATTGAGCTGAGCCAACCGGGGGTTGCGCGAGATGATGAAGTGGATGGTTGTTTGCTCAAACTTACAACCCTCTAGAGATGCTGTGAGAAGATTGCGACATGCGTTGGCAACCGCCTCCTGTCTCCAGTCGTCCTGCAATTGGACACACCCTCTTTTCCGAAGTTAGTGCCATACAAGCATCTGATTTAGGGCAGAATTTAAGGCGGAAGTTACCGAAGGTTCAGGTTCCTCACGAATGGGCCTGCATTTGTAATAATCTTCGAAAGCTGGTCCACAGGGATCTTGTTATAATATCCTGTAGCATCCAAGTTACTCCATAGTTGCCCATCAAAACATAATGAATGCCATTTCTTGCTAACCTAAATTGACGACCCACATAATTTGCGCTTAGTCAGTTGAACCCCCCGGTTTCAAAAATAAGGAAAAACAGGCAAAGCAGACAAAGTAAACGTCATAAACAAGACCATGGGTACTAACCGCCGAGCAGCGCACAAGCTCCCTAGGCCCCAAACGGCCGAGTATCTGAACCTGTACCTCCCCGGGGAGGCAACCCCACATATCGGTAAGCACCGGTTTCCTCCTTACCGAATCAGGAACCCCAACACTTATGTTCTCGCCCTGTTGCGGGACATCCAATGTCTCCGCAACCCGGAATCCGAGCGGGCGTTCCGGCGCGGGAGTCATGGGGCGTGTTAGGTAGAGAGAGATGCACGAGACGGAACGACCCCCTAAGTACTGGTCTCTAACGGATGACGGTGGCTCCGGGTTGAGCTTTGAAAGCTGTGGTGAAGACGAATTGCGGGTAATGCGAGCGAAGAATCTCTGGCGACGAGAAGTGCGCGGTGCTTTAGTAAGACGAGTGTCCATAGCTTGGTCATTCACCAGGACCATTTTTTTGAGTAGTGGAAGGGGTAGGAACAGAGTTATAACTAAGCGGGGAATATGAGCGAGAGGGGTGAAGAAAACCAGATGACAATCCGGAGAGGTGGAGCTACCCTAAGATTTCCTTGAAACCTAAGGACAGCGTTAACATCGGCTGCCTGAGTGACTAGAAATCCGTCGAACCTTTAGGAAGGTTTTGAAGGCTTGGGGAAGGATCTCGTCGGGATATTTCGACCAGGGCCCGAAAACGGCTAAAAAACTATAAACAGTGATCTCACAAGAGGCAGAAAAATATCTAAATAGAATAAAAAATCCGTTTGTGGGTTCCGGTATCTATGCAACAACGTACGGCAAAGTTGTCGGGACGCGGCTCAAAGAGAGGGGCAGACTCCTTGTCCTGAAAGATGAAAAAGGGTCTATCGACAAGGAAATAGAGAGAGAGAGGTTCAAGAGGACAGGACGAGAGGGGAAACAGGACAAGTAGGGGAAGGATGAAAGGGGAAAAAGAGGAAGTGCGGGATCTTGCAAAGGGGATGGGTTCGTCAGTAGGGCATATGATGGGACCAAACAAGTGGTATGCAAGTCAGCAGAGCACCGCGCGGTGAATGGAGAGAAAATATGTCTGAGATTTTCTGCCGGTAGCGGGGGTCATAGCCAGCCACAGGAAAAAAGAGCTACGGTTAGGCGTTGGTGGGTGTTGGACCTCTGTGAGATGCCAGTGGTCGGGTTGGTGTTTATGGTGGGGCAGAAGGTGGAACGGACTGGTCCTGTGCCCGTGCTCCCAAGTTCCACATCCAGACCTTGAGATGCACCGTTTCCCGAACAAAGCACAGAACGTCCCCCCCTCACACCAACCCGCCGAAAATACGCAGAGAGGGTAATTCTTCCATCACGGCTACGCTTTTTCTTCTCCCTCTCTCCCATTTTCTCTCGCACTATCCCTGGGTCTTGACGCCACCAGTGGAAAAGTGAGGGGTTACTCGAGTATATATGCCACTACGGTGGCTTCAGGCTACGGTAGATTCCCCAAGTTCTATTATATAAGTTTAACATTCCCCCCGCGTCGAGATTCCCGGTCTAGGGCGAAGGATAGCTCGTCGATAGACCAGGAACGAGTGGTCTGGTGAGCATGGAAAGGGGAGAAACAACGACCCTCGGTGACCGGGGCTATGCAGGGTCTAGTTTGGGCGCCAACCATGATGGGCAGCCAAACACTCGGAGCCTGAGTAAGAGCAGAGAGCACGCCACCGTGCAAGTATCGGTACTCGAGCACCGCACACTCGTACTCGTACAAGCAAGGACAGAGGGATCCGACGAGGAGGAAAAATAATCAAAATACAATAATATTATCGATTTACGAGTGACGGAATGAATGAGTAAGGGAGTGACTTGTGTGAGAAAAGGTGTCGTGACTTCACCTATCAGCCCCCCCTTTCCTTTTTGGTGAGGGTGATGTGCTTTTTAGGGTTAACTTGCAAGGGAGAAAATGAATCAAGGGAGCTTCTTCCTCATTCCTTTTGGGTGATCCGATTTGGCGGGCCCAAAAAAAAAAAAAAAAAAAAAAAGCTAGGACACCACCATCACCGCGATATTCATCATCATCATCCTTCAGATCATCATCACACTTTTGTGCCCCCCTTCCCTCGTGAGCCTCAAACCCTGTCAGCTGCAATGCTGCATATTCATCTGAAGGCACGCGGACCCCGAGAGTCTATCACCAAAAATAATAATAATAATAACAATAATATTACTGTAACACGGTAACCCGTTACCGTACCGGTATCCCTTTTATATTCTTTCAAGTTATGATTTACCTATCGGGGTTGAACCGATATGATATTTTGGAAATTACTGGATACCGGTAAGGTTGCCCTTTTGCCCAGTCGTTTGAAATGTCAATTTCGGGAAGGGTTGGGATCCTCTGATCCACTGCGCGAACGAGAAATTAAACCCTAACCCTCCTCCATCTGTCGTGTCCCGTCAGCTTCTTCTGGGCATCTCCGCTCTCTCGACCCCCACCACCACCACCACCCCTCCAACGAAATGTGTCGAAAACGATGAAACCTTTCCGCTCTTCTCCCGTACCTACCGTCGATAAGTCGGCTATTACGCTCATTCGCCGTGTTCTCTGTTATCACGCCCCTCCCTTTACACCCCTCGAACAGCTCTTACCGGCCTTGACCTCTTCCCCGGAGGTCGATTTGGAGCTTTATGCCTTCCTTGCCATCATTTTTAGGGACTTTATCTACTCCTGGTATTCTAAAATCACGACAGACAATGCCTTCGCGGATGAGATTATTGCCGTGGTGGCCCATTGTTCGAGGGCTATTGAAGAACGAATCCGAAAGGTACCACGAATTGACCACTTATCCCTCCCGTATTGGAAGCTGACGCTGAAGGGAGGGCCTGAAAGATTGACCTGGAAGCCTTTCTACTAGATGAGATCCCTTCCTTTATAGAAAATCATGTTAGAGGTGAGCCCTACCTCAATTTCTCTCCGCCCGCTGCACCCCTTCCTCTAACAAACCGCAGATTATCGTTTAGCTCTCTCGCGCCATGGCACACCAGTATCTCCGCACCTTACCGTACGCGAGATATTTCGCAATTTTCAACCTCATCCCGCCCTTTCATCCTCACCGGACAGCGAAAAGCTTTACCTGAAGCTTGTCTCCTCGGGAATCTTGGCTGTCCTCCTCCCTACCGAGGACCTCGAATCTGATTGCGAGAGGTCACTAGTGAGAGAGGTGTTATCCGGAATGGTATTATGGAATGTGGTGCACCAACTCAGCGAGCCCCATATTATTCATGAGATAATTACAAATACACTGGAGATTTTGCGTGCTCCAATGAACCCTCCCAGTGCCCCGGAACCACCACCGGAGAATGAGAGGAAGCCACCAATAACGCATACGCGAAGAAAGAGGAGCCATAGTGAAAAGATACCACCCATACCGCTTCAACATGAACCCAACGGCTCATTAAAAGAAAAGTTTCAGGTCTCAGAAATACTCGCGCCACCAGCAAATTATAAGTTAATCCGTATACCCCACGCTCTGGATACCCTTCTTACTGCTGCTTTCAAAGTGCTCTCCCTGCTGCGCACCTACCTCTCCTCCCTCATTACCAACCTACATTCATCTCCGCCCCCTCCACCTCGGCCCAAGAAACCTCTGCTCCGCATGTCTCTCTTTCGCTTAATACCTTCATACCTACATCTCTCGACGCTTCAGCCTTGGACACTCAATAGCCTCCTATTTCTCACCAAACCCTTCACATCCCGCTCAACCCATCTTGGACTCACCCTCGACAACCTTCTATCCTCTTTCTTCCACTCATACATCGAGTCACCCAAATTACTTGTACAAATTCTCCGTTCCGCCAAATCAACCTTGTTCCCAGCCTCGCCCGAGCCAGCCCGGACCTATCCAACACCAAAGGAAAAGGCGCGCATAAAATATACAGCAGAGGAGGCAATATGGGAAGCTATTCCTTCAACAATACGAAAGATTTATTTCGGGACGGACGATAAGGAGGAGGGTTTGGTAGTAGTGGGCGAAATGCTGCTGAAGACGGTGCAGGACAAGGAGATTAATAAACATCTATTGTATAACCTGTTGGACCTGATTGTCGGTAAGTTGATACCAGAGCTGACGGAAGAGGGACCTGCAGAATTGCGGCGGGGTAGGGTGGGCGTTGTAGATCGGTAGTGGTGTTCCCGTTTCTTTTCCAAATACACGCGATTGTGGGAAGGGCAGCTGGTGGGATGTATTATTACGATAGCGGATTATCCTGGTGCATAGAAGGGGTTGCTGATTGCTTGCTTGCCCGCCCGCCTAGGAGGCTAATTTCTTTCTTTTCACAATGTACACGTCCAATTTAATCATACCTTATCACTCGCGTTTTTACCTTCGGACCTTGTTTTCTAAGTGATTATCCTTCCTAACGGGTTTACCTATGTGTTTGGCGTCCCAATCATGTTTGTTTCTATTTTTCAAACAGTGGGTGGTGATCAGGAGGGTTTAAACGATGGCATGTGATCACAGTACCCTGAAGAAACCTAACGAGAGCACTAACGGATGAAGCGGTAAGAGCAATATTACGGTGGGCCAAACACAACCAAACGCGGGAGGATGATAAACTGGACGACCGACGAAGATGCTAGCCAAGGACAGACCCTGCATCGGCTAACAACTCCGGAAACCAAACGAAAGGCACGGAGCGTTAAAGAAATACAATCCAGAAACGTCACGATCCCCCGTGATTCCCAACAACCCAGACACCCCGACCCCTAAAACCGATGCCCTATGCCCTACGCTGACCCGCAGAGAGCGCACGACAAACGAAACTACAAGTACATACTTGGTGCCCAACGCCCGATGGCTACGGGTGTCAACGAAACAAAGCCAGCACCAACCTTGGTGGCGCCCGAAAGGACGAACAAGAAGCGCGCACGCAGAGGATTTCAGAAGCACTGAGAGTCACGATACCCGGATGCGAGGAGGTGGCCTGTTAATCCATTGTTCTCCATTGGTGTCTGTTGCACCTGCAAAGTTCCCACGCCCCTTCAAGTGCTGCTTGTATTGTACAAGATCCCAGAAACGCCCATCGTAACTTGTGAGAGCCACACATGGCACCGCAGCGACAAGGAGCCGAAAGCGGTGTCTTAGCTAATCTGGCCGGCATCCTCCCCCATACCCGCAGTTTCCCAAATCAATCGAAGTCGATAGGTGGAAATTGCTCTCGTCAGTCCTTTTAGAACTCTCACTTATGAGGCCTGCCTCTGACCGTAGCTTAGAAAAGCCATGTCCTCCATATATCGATGCGAATACGCTTTCTATTAGACCCCCATATCCTCTCGAACGGTTCCGACAAACGCAATACAAATTTCCGGTCCCAATGTACCAACCTGTAACATACTAAATCTCTCCAAGAAGACCTCAAAGTCCCCCCCCCCCAACCTCGATCATAACCCC